>CM052140.1:7545153-7560479 GCA_028454255.1 Halictus ligatus
AGAAAGGTGGATCCTAGGGAAGGAGGACTCTAGGAAAGGACTCCAGGACTTCTAAACAGGATGCATTTTTTAACAATAACACAAAATATTAACCCAATCAATACAATTTCTCCAACTGCCTATCAGCCCCAAAAAGCCCAAATTTCTAAGTAAAACCATCAACAAGACAATTTCTAACAAAATCCAGAAAGTAAGATGAGAAGCTAAAGAACTTAATCCGCCGGGGACTGCCAGGCATCTCTACTAAAAACGAATCAATATCAAAGGAAGCGAAAACTAATTAAACTAAAAATTGAAGAAAAGGGGTAAGTCTGGAGGGAACAGAGAGATACGAAAGGTAGAAACAGAGGTCTAAAAACCTGGCAGATCAGACCGGGAAAATTCATAGCCCGTCGTCGTCTACACTCTTATACATTTTAACTTAGTTCTACCATCGTTAAAGTCTCGACACAGCCCTGCAGCCCTGCCTCCTCGAAAGAGTAGAAATTCGTGTTCCCCTTAATGGGAAGTGGTACATCGATCATATCGTCGGCCGATACGTTATTCCGTGTCGTTCCTCTTTGCTCGCGGCCATCTTTCCAGCAGCCTCGCGTGAAGGACTTCGTCGGACACCCTCTCCGAGCACGGACGCCATTTTGCGGGGCCGGCAATAACAACCTCGTAACTCAGCGCACCTGTATTTCACATTCATTATCAGGCTGCAGCTGTTACGTAACGTACGGGTATGTGGCGTCGAGCTTGCGACACACGCCCACAACAAAATATTATAGAAAGAACGACGGCAAACGCCCTGCCATTCTTTCGATCTCGCTCGCCATTTTTACGGGCTGTTCTACGTTGGGCACTCCTGTCGTTGTTGACTGTGCTTCGGATTTTACAACGATCTTGATATTTCTTCGAGGAATATTATTATTTTTATCGTTGGTTGTTTTCTCCGACGTCATAAATAAATACGGACTCCGCTTCTTAGCGGCAGACTACAGATTTTACGCATTTTCTACGAGCTTTTAATATTCGCTACAAGTTAATATGTTCGATGGTATATTAATGTTAACACCGTTGATAAGATCACTGATTTCGGATTTTTTTATTTTGTAGTTATCGTAGTGGCAAAGTTAAAATTTAAAATGTTGAATGAATTTCTCTGTCGATTAAATTTTTGTTAGATAAAATTTATATATTTATAACAATCGGTTTTAGTACTCGGTGCGTTCAGTGCTAATAAGTTTTTTATTTTACTGTGAATCTTATGGGGCAGTTTACGAAGATATCTTCGATTCCAGCTTACACAGATTACCGCATAAAACTTTATATTTGCGTAAAGGTGCGTAGATCGATAATCAGTTAACAGTATTGCGGAGACCGTCGTTATTTATGCAGGGCATACATTTTCATGGGCTTATTTATGGAAGATGAAATCGAATAAAATCTAATTCGAGAAGTTAGGATTGCATTGCAAGGTTGGCGCAAACCGCGTTGAATTTTATTAATAATTTTGGTGTATCGATTTCTTAATAATCATTAACAAAAAGAGAAATAAGAATTAAGGATTCCATTGCATTGGTAGAAAGACACAAATCTTTTTCAATTGCATTTAAAAATTCGCTGTGGCAGTTTCTAAAAATAATGGATGCTGCAAATACATAAAATGTGTAGTCTAATTAATTCTTTAAACATTTGTCATATTGTAATTCATTTATGCCCAGACCTCACTTAGAGACTTTATCACATTTTCCCAAAGATAATAAGCACATTTTCTACCTGCATTGCAACAAAATGGATTGAAAAAGAATTTTCTTTCTGGATATGACTAATAAATGCATAATAGGTCTAATAATAAGTTTCTGTGCTACTAAAATAAATATTCTTTCACTATTGAACTCTTCAACTATATGCCAGAATATTCGCAATATTCCCAAAGTTTGCTTCCAGGCAATTATTTTTCTTACAATCGAACGGTACTGTTCTCCGCCATCCATTTTCGCAAGCGTAATTGCTCAGCGTGCTAAACTGAGCATTCGATTAAACGAATTATGCCGACATATGTCTAAAATATTCGTCGGTTATCGATAAAATTCAGCGCAATTAGAATTCCCCGGCGGGGTGCCGGGGTCGCGGCATGCAATATGCATATTTCTATTCGCATTTCAGCACACGCATTTCGCATAACCATGTCACAATCAGTCACGAAATCAGGGACGCTTCGAGTTGTCCCGCGCAGCTTACGTGACGTCTCGAGGAACTTGGTGAAAATGTCGCGGCGAAATAATTCTAAATCTAACCCGAAACGCGGCTAGAATTTCGCCTAACGCCCGCGTCTACGTGGATTGCGCAACGATGCATCACTCGAAATTATTTGATAATTTGACAGCATGGATCGCGGCCGGATTAACAGCGATCCCCCTCCTGCTCATTTCCGCTTCGCAACGCTGAACCCGCCGAGCAGAAGGGCGATAAAGTCACAATTTATTTTACCCAACCCTTTCAATCTTCACCTGTAAATCCGCAGCGCAACGATAGCATTGGTGCCGTATAAATTAAACGTATAATTAAAATCACTTTTCCACGAGTATCGCCGGGATTTTTAAAAAAATTTTATTGTCCCTACTAATCATCTAGTTCATCTCTTCTCAATAAATCTGCGGAGAAAATTGTGTGAAATAACGCTATCCAGTTGTTGTTTGCGAAACCCTTGCGTAAAATGTTTTGAGAGATTGCAGGTCTCTGTTGAGCTTGCATTAAAACCCTCGAGGAACGATAACACAGAATGTACAAAAAGCAGAAAACATATAACAAAAATCCTGGAAGGATTTCCCAAGAAAATTTGTAATTAGTGGAACACAGAAACAAAATACATATTAAGAAGATGAAATTGATATTTACGCATTTACGTCAAAGAAACAACAATAGAAAACAGTACAATACTGTTGTTTTATTTTCAACTCAGTAAAATTATTTGAAAAATATTTCTGCGTAGCTTCCGTATGTTGCGATCCGTACAAACAATTTTTATTTCCCGTAGAAATCCGCAGTCGAGTGATTATTCCGAACTTCAAAATTATTCGCATCTCAAAGGAGTCTCGCAGAATGTAAATTTAATATTAATCTGCGTATTTCAATATTTGCGGACTTTTATAACCCTTTTATCGTTCCGTTTTTCGCGTTCACTGAAGATGTCACACGATCCCTGAACGGGAATGCACATTCATGACGCGCGTATGATTTTAATCGAGACGTATGGAATCGTTTTTGTGAGCCGAGTTTGCAGAAGATTCGAAAAAGGACGGACATAATTCTCGTTTCTTCCGCGAATTGATACCGCGCGGCAGTTATACCGAAACCGAAATACGTTGATGAGACAACTTTCGCAATAAGGTTTTGCCATTATTGCGAGGCAGCAACGACACTTTCATTAACGCGGAATTCTGATTCGACACCCTTATAACGAGGCGTGGCGCGAAACTTTTGATGAATTCGAAAGGTTAAGTTACATTATGCTGCGGGACGTCCGGCGACGCGGCGGTTCGCATTTAACACCTTGCTATTCCGATACCTGTTCGCTTCTCCTATTTTCATGGAATCCTGTTCCAAACCAACCGATTGTATTCGAGTCTTTGTTCGAACTGAACCGAGTCACTTTTAACATATCGTCAAACGTTCAAACTAAAATATATAGATATCACCAATTCGGTGTTCAGTGGATTGCTATAGTGAAAGTCTTACCTACAGTCCAATAATACTGATCTATTTTTTAAGAAACGAAAAGATGCTCTGGATAATCATTTAGTAAATTATGTTGTACATTAAATAATGAAAAAATTGAGAAACGACTGAAAATTATTAAACCACGATAATTCAGCAAATAGAAAATTCCAACATTAAGAAATTAATTCATTAATTTAATTTAATTAGATTTTCTGCAATAGAAATAAGTGAAAGATGTTGAAGAATAGCCACATTATTCTTGTGATTGATGCTGATTTTTATTTTCACAATAGAATTAGCCCGACGAAGAAATTCGCTAATTCCGTGGGAGAATTGATGGCGGCCCGCGTAATGAAGTTACACAGGTGTCGGGGGAAAGTTTTGTGGATGTTCAAGCGGGATGCGTGCACTTTCATATTTATGACGCGGTCCTTAATACCTCAAGAAGATGCACGAACACGGCGCTTGCTAAGAAACTTGCAAGCGTCTGCCTCGCTGTTGTACTTTTGCAGCATCCCCGCTTCATCGAACTTTGCAATTTTTGCCGGAAATCTTCCGAGATTTCTTGGATCGGTCTACAAGAGCTCGTGGTTTCTGAAACCCGGAGAGGAAGATTCTCCTCGATTATTAAAGGACTTTACAGTTGCGGGAAAATATTGTACTTTCACTTCATCAAAGAGTTACGCGGATACACACACAGTTGGATTCTCTGTCGCTGTTGATTTTTCGTTGATAAAACGCATCAGCGAATAGTTTATTTCATATCGCCAGATACGCAAACAGATGTCAATCACTCTCAAACAAAATTCCCGTGATTAGCCCCGGATTGTCCAATATTTTATCGAACGCATTCCCAATCTATTAGAATTCGCAGCGTGTCACGGTAATCAAACAGAAGCTTTTCCCCAATATCCAATTTCAATTCGGCTCGGGTTTCGCTAAAAATATTTATTTGATTCCCCTATGACACGGCAACGTTAAATACGAATCCAAATGAGAGGGGTCAAAAATCATCCGTGTTTTCCTGGTGAATTTTTTGCGTTTTACGCCGTTTTCGGGATTGACAAATTCGTCTTCGGGCTCCAGTATCCTTTTCTTTTTTTTTTTTTTTTTTTGTAAACTCTACAATTTATTTCTAGATTCCACGATTTTTCTTCTCGGCCCTACAACGTTTCTCGTGGTCCCTGAAATTTCCTCATAGGTCCAGGAATTTTTTTATGGGTCTCCAAATTTGTTCATAGATTCCCACAATTTTTTCCTTGGAACGAGCCAGTTTTTTATAAACTTAACACCTCTGTAGAAAATGTTACAACCTTTTTTACAAGCCCTGCAATTTTTGTAGGTCCTAAAATTCTGTCTGTGGACTCTACATTTTTTCGTTGGCCCTAAAATTTGTTTTAAAATTCTACATTGTTTTTTTTTTTTATAAGAAAACGTAAAACTATCTGTAATCTACATTATCGACATGTACCGATGTGTACTTGATGGGCGCGTGCGTGTCGCGAAATCGTAGCGCATCTTTTGTTCCTTTTGTTCAGATACATGCAGTCTCTTTTACGCTGCCGCGTGATACGCATGTATATTTAAACATTAATAGAGATAATCAAAGTGTGATAATAAAACTTGTTTTATTATCCCGAATCTCCTGTCATTTTTAATACCTCAAATTTTATATACATTCTGTAATTTCTTTCATGAGCTTTACAATTTGTTCGTGAACTCTGCAATCGTTTTATAAATTTTGCAATTTTTAGGATTTTACAATTTTTGTGAGGTCTCGACTGCCTCGTAGACATCAAGTATTGCGTTTAAACTGCCGATTTGGCAAGAAGATCTTAAGTATCTCCGGAGCATGCTGTAGCAGTCGCTATCATGATCCAGGCAGTATCGATGACGTAATTTTTAATGGTTAAAAACTGAAGGCCCCGCTATCTCTTTCGTGGAATAGAATAGCAACGTCGTTTCGACAACTTACCTAGTTATACTTATCTAACAGAAGTATCGTATAAAATCTTCTAAAAGACCAAGTGAAAGTTATCCGAAGGAGAATCTCGGAGGATTTATACGCCGGGGACGTGCTCGACAATGTAGCTAGCTAAATTGGTCGCTGGAATTCACTCTGAAGTGACTTCGCTATCTTGATGACGCTAATTCATTCGCAATGGGACCTTATTGCTCGAAGAGGACTACAGAATCAACAGCAATTTCTTACACTGGCTGCCTATATCCTTGCCCCGGGAGCCATTACGAATAATCCCTGTGTCCTTGAAATAGAATTTCGATGCATGAGAAACTTTGCAAGCGATGAACTCCGATTGGTTAGAAAATTAGGCTGGATGCATGGAAAATTAAGAAAAGTTTCGGGGGTCTCGTTGCAGCATTGACTTTCAAAATTAGTGATTATGCTCGGAAATGAGACACATTATTGAGAGGAAAATTAGAAATCTGATTAAAAACTCTGTTATTGGAAGTTTTAAAAGAATTGGCAACATCAGGGGTATCTTTTTAACAATTTTCGAGTCGACAGAATGATGACCCCTCCTCCTCCTCCTATTTTTATGCGAACTTTCTTTTGACATCAATTTTTCAGCCGCAGAACGGGTTCACTACACGTACTCCGTATTTTAAGGAATAGTCACGCATTGACCGAGTTTTAGAAAAATTGATAACTTCAAGAATATTTTTTAAGCATAAACCAGGGAAATTATGACTTAAACCTCCCTTATTTTGACGTGAACTTTATTTCAACATAAATTTTCCGGTCGCAAAGTCAGTTTTGCTATCGTATTTAAAAGGATGCCTACAAACTGATCGAACTTTATAAAAATTGCCAACTTTAATCGTTAGTTTTTTTAAACAATTTGGAGATCAGCATAATGATGACTTAAACTCCTCTTATTTGTCTACGAATTATGATTGAACATAAATTATTCAGCAACAAAATTAAATATATTTAAAAGATTATCAATATGTTCATCGCAAACTTCGATATTCTCGGAATATAATTTTTCGAACAATCGAGTCCAATGTATTATTTTTGATAGATATTACGTGAAACGAGGAACAAATAGGAATAGATAACAAGTCAATCGAATAATATGATTAACAGCGCCGCCAGCGTTTTCCGTTAAATACATGAAAATGAATTTCGCTGGTATGGTCTACGGTAGATAATAAATTCCAACGTTCTGAATACGATAAAACCGACCGTGAATCCCATGCATTATCGCCATTTATATTGTCCGGACAGAAAAAAACGCCTACTATAGCCTAATAAAAAGACCAACCACTGCTGCGTGCACGAATACATGTTTTTTTCTCTCTATTTTTACGTCCACCGCTCTGGTACTCGTGAATGCATTTGGCTAACTTTTTATTCTGCTGTTTCCTGAATTTTTTGGTTAGAGTAGATATTTTAGATGAACTCACATTGCTCCAATTGTTGCAAATGCCAAAAAATTTACTTCAAAAAAATATTCAATATTCTACTATTGCACTTCGAGAATCAACGTTAGAATGCGCGTGGAAAACAATAATAAATTTTATAGCGATTGAAATCCATTTTTCTCTCGATCCAGTCTTCATAAAATTCTATTTCATTCCGCACGTTGAGGCGACGGTGAATTTGGAAAGTGTTAATAAAATTAATAGTCTTTGAAACGAATTTTTCTGTTGTACAATAAGTTTTTATAAAATTCCTATTTCACAATACATTTGGAAAATACCGAAAAATTCCATAATAAATCTCCCTCTTATACTAGCTTCCATAAAACGTGCAATTGCAGAAATTATCTATAAAACTTCTATTTGGCTTCAGAAACCGACATTTTGGTAATATGGAAATATCAATAAATTTTACCAATTTTCCTCTTACCTAAATTTCCGTAAAACACGTGCATCCACCAGAATCGATATCCTACGTATCATATAAATCGCAAAATATACATTATTTATTTCACCGAACTGTAAATATTGGTTTGAAATAGTGTGAAATTCGTCATGCTCGAATATGCTGTTTGCGGAGCAGGAACAGTCGATTCGATCGTCGGAACCGGGACTCTAAATTAACTATCATTCCTCTCTGTCGCCGAACTGCTCCATTATCCTGATCCGAATACGCGGCCCTCGTCACTATTATTTTTTGATCCGCTATTTAATTCCTGCCGAGCGGCCAGAAGCGCTCGCGAGAGCGCAGAGCGCTTACATTACAGAGCAATCTCGTCGAAACATTAATTCACTTTAATGCCGGCGCCGGGATACCGGGTTTATGATTCGGTTCCATTGTCGAGCACCGAGTTGCCGACTCTCGCGGAACCCGGTGTGCACGCACGAAATTCACAAATTATCGATCACATCGATTCGTTACCGGGGGCTCGTGTATTATTTTACGCGGTAATTCGATTTCGAGGCGTATAATGCGCCCCACTGCCCGACCGCCAATATATTCGTCGTACCGCGGCGTTTTAATGCGACCCAGTCTTTATGATTTATTGCCCGGCCGCTTCGTCGATGATTGACGAACATTGATCTTTTCCTCTGTTCTATTCGCAATACGCCGTTGTTTTGATTTATGCGACCGCGAATTTTAGAACCGGCGAAAACAATTTTGAATTACGCGGTGTTTCGTTCTCATACCCGTGATAACTGGCGATTTACTGGCCCGAAAGTGACGATAAAAATGATTTCAGAATGTCTGCTGGTGATATGTAATTTTTTAAATTGACTACAGATTTTCTTGAAATACTTTTGCAAATTAATTTGTGCTAAACGGAAGATAGATTTTGTCGACTGGAAAATTGTTTATGGTAAAGATAGAGAGAAAAGAAAATAGGATAAAGACAAATTGCATATATGTGTGTCATGCACATCAGAGTGCATTGGAATTAACATTCCTTTGCAACTAGGGAGAATTTGATCAAGTGAAAGATTCTTTGTGCACAACATAAAATGAAAATTCTAGTAATTTTCATTAATACAAGCAATATTTCTTGTATTTTATAAACGCTCGTATATTGTGAGTGCATAAAGTTGTCCATCACTGTGATTAGTGTACACTTGAAATTAACATAAATAAAATATTTTAAGATTACATTTGCTATACATATTCGTAAATTCCCAACACTGAAACACTTTAATATAAATGTCAACTGAAACATTATTTAACGAAATAATTTTTTCAAAACGACCTAAATGACCTTTTCTGTCCGACCACCCGGCGGGGCTGAAAAATCGTGGGGACTAATTTGCGCAGCACCCTGTATATTTAGTCAATATTTCTCGAGCCGACATACAGCGTCGGTGGTTAAAGTAATCAAGGGTGCCATCGCATTATAATATGCATACGTGCAGTACAATGAGCATTAAAATCGTCGTCGTTGGTATTAACATGATAATGTTAAAACGCTGCGCGCAGTAATTGCTGCATAATTTGCTTGTAATTAGTATAACGCAATTTTTTACAGTGATAGACGAATAAAATTCGATTCGATTTAGTATGCGATTCATGTGCCGTTGTGTCACATTATAAATGATTCTTCTCAGCCTTTTATGATAATAATAATAAAATGAATTCCGATGCTTTGTTACTGCGTTCTATAGTCTATAATTCCGATTATTTTATTATACTGGTTACAATAATAACAACAAACATTGAAATATTTGCAGAAATACAAAATGTTTCGTATATCTCTTAAAAATTTTGTTATAAATTATTAGAAATATTTCTATTTCTGTTCCTTTGACTCATGGTAATAAAAAAATTTTGTTATAAATTATTAGAAATATTTCTATTTCTGTTCCTTTGACTCATGGTAATAAAAAAATTTGTTATTTCATCGGAATTCTATGTTATAAATTAGTCATTGAGATTGATGGGAAATAATGTACAGTAAATTGTATTAATTTTCTCAACGAAAAATTTTGAGGACAATTAAATTAGAACAATGTAATTAGAGGGTCAAGAAATTTCGTGTCACCATACATTAAGAAACAACGTTTGTGGCAAATTTAATGACCCAGCGTCCACCAGAGAGTAATACGATTGGCCCGATACCATAAACTCACGATAATTTATTCGTCACTCGACATACATATGTCAGACATCGCGCACCATGTAGAACAGCAGGAATGTCGGTCGGTAATCAAACCGGTACTCGCGCATGGAAATAATCGCACTAATAAATTCGAGACATCATGGGATCGTCAAATTCCTCTCTCTCTCTCTCTCTCTCTTTCTCTTCGGTCCCATTGCCGATTATAATTCCAAGAATAATAGTCTGGTTCAAAACGTTCTCAAATTAGTCCCCGATGCTAAACCCGTTCCACGCAGCCGAGCGAGGGAGTTGAACAATTCTCAACAATACAGAGTCATAGTTAACTTCGACATTAATTAAGATTGCCTTCGCATTATTGCACCAGAAAATACTGAACTATATTTTACACTCTCTCTATATTCCATTCGCTATGATAATCTTTATATAACAAAATTCTTTTTTATCAAAAGTTTCAGATAATCGAAATGAAATCAAATTATTTTTCGATTTCATATTATTTTATTAATATTGTCCAATCTAAACGCCATTTTTAACGCCCCGTAGTCTCCATAAACGATATTCAATATCTTTTGTCAAAAATTATGTGTCTTTTCATCGAAGTTTTAGGATAATCAAGTGTATTCCGACAATCGAAGTAACCACAACTAATTCTTTAATTAAGTAGGCATTAATTTCCTGGCATTATTTTACCGAGAAGGTATTTTACAGCCTCAAAACCATTTTTCGTATAACCTATATACGATCTTTGTAAATATTCTACAAAATTTCTTGTCCAAATTTGTGATCTTTTTATGAAAATATTGTTAGAATTGACATGAAAATAGTGACACATCAAGGACTTTGCTGTTGATGTGACTATTTAAAATTATAAACGAAACATCTAGGAATAATCAACGAACCCTGATAAAACACCATTAAAAATATTCAAGTCGCCACACTGAAAGAATTTTTCCGACCGTAATCTAATCCTGTAGACCTAATCACCGCCTTCTAGGATTTTCAGTTTCGCAGGGAACAGGTGCCAAGCCCGTACGAGGATAACTAATTAACCATTTTTTACAGGCAAACATCACACATATCGCAAAGTAAGCGTTCCCTCCGCGACCGTGTTCTCCACGTAACAACTCTCAGCACCCTTCTCTCATTGACTATACCTCCGATATTCTTTTAATCGTGCCGACTCGCTGATCCCACCCTCTCTAACCAAAGCTTGTACCCTCGAAGCGAAAAGTGGAAACAACAAAATTCCAGAGACCGGACGGAAGGAAAAAAAATAGAAAGCAGTATTAGACTAGCTGATAGAAACGGACGATAGTCGAGAGAAAAAAAAATATAGAAAAACCGAGACACGACGCGACGGGAAGAAAAGTAGCTCGTCGATCGGACGACACTCGCGAAGATGGTGATTTGAAGATAAAATTTCTAAAATCAAGTTCTCAATGTTGCTGTCTATTGCGCGGCCTCGTGCTCGTGATCGTGGTCGAAAATCGGGCCCGACACACGCTATTGGACCCACACAACGGTTCTTTCGAAGGCTGCTGCGACTATAAACGCGAGGCGACTACACGGCGCCGTGGTTACCTTCACCAGCCCAGAGTCCCACTTGGTAAGCCTTCAGTATCCAAAAAAAGCTTTCAAAGGAACGAGCCAACAAAAAAAAAATAAGAAAATTTTAAAAGTAAAGAATAAAATTGAGAATGGAAAATAGCAAGAAATTCGCGAGCGATTGAATGAAGCGCAACAGAGAGCTCGTGCCCGTTCTTAAACGTTGCTCTCTTTCTCGCTGATTGGCCCGGCCACTTGATTATCGCACTTGTATAATTATTCTATATATATAATACGTATGTCACGTGTTGTGTGTGTGCACAGTTTATATATATAGAATATATTTATATATATCATATATATATAATTGGCTAACTTTCACGCGAAACTTAGCTTTTTAGCGAGGAGCGATCACCAGAGCACCAACTTTTCTTCTCGAACCACTCACTTACCCTGCTATCTCTCTCTCTCTCTCTCTCTCTCTCTCTCTCTCTCTCTCTCTCTCTCTCTCTCTCTCTCTCTCTCTCTCTCCCTCTCACTCTTTCTCTCTCTCTCTCCGACTTTTAACTTTTTTTTCTGTTCCCTCTACTTCTTTTTCTTCCTTTCAATCTCTCTCTCTTTCTGTTCCTCTTTTGATTTCTTTTCTTTATCTTTGTCGAAAGATACGCGCGAGGCGCGACGGGAACGAGGGAAAATCGGCACCGCGGCGAAAAGTTTCGAGATGAGTTCTCGAACTGCCATCCAGTTTTTCGATTACGCGACGCGATCCGCCCCCGCTCATCGACGGTTTGAATGATCAAACAGGACGAGCCGTCGTCCACCCCCCACGCTGTTACCCAGCCTGATGGGATTCCGTGGGAAGGATCTTCTCTCCGCTCTAGTGCCTCCTTTTTTCACGCTCACCGATCCGGTAATTGTCCTGCATTACCGCGCGGAGTTATGGTCCGGAACTTCCGAGCCGATTTTCATTTTTCCATTAGAATCTCCATAGCGAACGTGGCTCGCTAGTATCTGGACTTTTCAAAAAGAATTTTTCGAAGAAATAGTTTCACAAAATCGGTGCATAATTAACGATTTGTTCTAGTGAAACTTGAAATGATAAAACGTCCGGTATTTTCAATTTCCTGTACCTGAATCACTTTTATCGTGCGAACTAGAAGCCGGTATTTTTATTATTTTAGTGAAACATTTCCCGTCTGTGCGGGAAATATTTTTTCCGAGTTGAAGTAGAAGCGTGATCAAGAACGAATTATACCGTAACTATGCGACATCAGAGTGCCGAATTTCCCACGTTTCTCCGCCAGCTTTCTTGTGAATGGTTAGGAAGTCTGTCACGATTTGTACATAGTTCACGCGTGGGGATCTTGCTCACGATCTCAAAGCTAGCCTCTATAGGTACACCACTGGTCACTGCACATGCACGCAATAATCTTCGCTCCTCTCGGTATTGTCATCACTGTCACTCATCTCGACACAATCATCAATGTCACCTCTATAATCATCGGAATGCTCGTCGTGCTCGATAGATTCTCGCGAATCGATATCGCCGCGAATCAAAAAATCGTCTTCTTCTCAAAACCACGGACAAAATTTCCAAATTTTCCAATGAAATAAAGACTGAAAAACATTTTTTCTGTCGTTAAAAGAACGATTAAAACCGTGAAGATCGTGAAGAAATCGCTTTTTTCCGAAGATCCGAATACGGTCGTGCAACGATCGAAAAAGATCTGCCTTTGAGACGAGTCAATTGCCACGCGAGAAGGATCGTTTGATGTTAATTAATTAACCGGATCGTTAACGACGCTGTGTTCGCGGAGTTACGTGAGGGGGGCGGAAGGAAAAAGGGAACAACGAATCCCAATCGGCTAGAAACTCATTTCATTGAATCATCTTCTGTGCCTCGTGGAATGAGCGACTAATGAACGTCTGACAATTGCCTTTAGCTCGAGCACTGAAATGCATGAGGAAAGAGGAACGGAACGAATCGCACCGCCTGCATGTTGTCGCAACAAAATCTACGTCTAATTGTTCTTTCAGGACGAAAACGGCTGCGTTCTCATGGAACGCGCAAACACGCGGCCCGTCATCGTGACGGCTTCTCTTCATTAACGACGATCTTTATATTTGCTCTTGAAAACGATGCTGAAACAGAGACGTTCGAATACCGATTGCATTCCACTCACTACGCAATCCTTTAAAAGACGACAATACATTATCCCTTAAGTTCTTTGTCAAAATTCTTATTTTGCTAATTGTCGAGTTACCGGCTTAACTTCACCTCAGGAAACTAGAAATTTTTAACTTTTTTTAATCCTGTAGATTGTGGCGAGAAAATTCCGAAAATCCAAGTTCCAACCCTAGGAGATCACTAGTTCAAAAGTTATGCGTGTATAAAGATTGAACGGAGCCGCTAGATACCCAGTTGATGGATTTTATTGTGGCAGATGGAAGTCATTACGTACCAACAAAAAAGGCTGAAAGTAGCACACCTCTACGCACGCATAACTTGTGAACTAGTGATCTCCTAGAATTCAAACTTGGATTTTCGGAATTTTCTCGTCAAAATCTGCAAAATTACATTAAAGGAAGTTGAAAATTTCTGGTTTCCTGAAGTAAAGTGTAACTGAAATGCCATTAAAGGATGATGTTGAATTATCTTTCAATCTTTTTGTAAAAATTCTAATATAGCTAATTGTACCAATACTTTATAGGTTTAAAGAAAGAAATACATTTCTGATTGGATCCTATCGCTTGCAATTATTGTAAGAAATTTTTATTTTGTTTCAATAACTAGATGAAGAACTATCAGGTTTTTATTTCTTTAAATTGGTACTTCTAAAGGATGTACTTTGTTTGGATTTAAATACGTTTCGAGAATGAATGTTGCCACATGGACGACATTAGGCTTACTCACCTAGTTTTCATAGCTACAAACAAGCAATTAAAGAATAATACATATTTTTTCCTGAAGAGATTGTTATCAATATTTTATAAAATTCTCGTTTGCACAAGGATTAGTAAATTTACGAATTACATATTTTTGTACACAGAATCATTATATAAATGTATACAGATAAAGAAAGAGCAAACTTGAGCAAGTTTATAAAAACGGTATAACGAAAGCATAATTGTCAGAAGTTTTTTAATCCCGAAGTACACAAAACATCTAAAAAACACACCTAATGTACAAAAGGATCAGTGAATGTAGTTGTATCAATTTGCCAAGCTAGTAATAAATGAATAAAAATTTGTTGAGCATAACATTAGAACAAAGAACTTCCACATTGTACAGGAAAAAAATACCTACTGTCTAATTAGAAGACACACTCTCTCAAGTACCAAATACAATAAATTGACGACAAAATCTTCGCAACGATCGCAAACAAAGCACAAAGTCTGCTCCGCCTTTCATACTCTCACAATACATCCTTTACGCATCAAAAAAAAAAAACGCATCAAAATCGACCATCTCTCGGAGCACAGGGTCCGCAAGTATAACAACAGAGGCAATTCTCATCGCACACATTTTCACGGTCGCACATCCCGCCGAACATGCAACTTCCACGGTCGAGCGATCAAACACAGCTACCTATGACCTGTTCAGAGATCCCGCGGTGCCCCATTGGGGGCTCGCATTAAAATAATTTTCACGAGGACAAGGCTTTGCGCCCGACACGGGTCGACAGTAGAAAAAAGGAAAAGAAACGAAAAGTGTAAAGCGTCTCTGTGTCATCATAGTTTTCCGGCAAAGGGAGGAGTGCATAAGGTTATCCGTGCATCGGCGACCAGCGCGAGAACATCAAAGAAAATTTTGGACTTCCAGGC
This sequence comes from Halictus ligatus, assembly GCA_028454255.1. NCBI lineage: Eukaryota > Metazoa > Arthropoda > Insecta > Hymenoptera > Halictidae > Halictus > Halictus ligatus. Next base: position 7,560,282 of record CM052140.1, read on the forward strand.
CAGCGTATCCGCTAACAGGATCAGCTCAGCTCTCGTCTCACTATCGTTTCACCATATGTACACGCGACGACCCACGTACACATGTCGAGTTATATATATATATATATATATATATATATATATATAATATACTTATATATATAATATATACTTATATATATAATATATACTTATATATATAGACACACATAAACATCC
>CM052140.1:7560579-7633132 GCA_028454255.1 Halictus ligatus
ATATATATATATATATATATATATATATATATATATATACATACACACACACACACATGGTTTTATATATACACGTGGTATTATACGTACACGCGGTTTTATACATACACGGTCACATACATACGTACACAAGAAACAGAAACGTACGCCACCCCCTTTTGTTCTCCCACCTCGCGAATAAGCTCTCTCTAAATTCTCGTCTACGGAGCTCTCGAGGTGTACCGCCGCCTCGCCTAACCGCGACACCAATATCGTAACTCTTGCGCAGCTGCGGCACGGTGGGGCTCTGGGTAAGAAAACACGAAATAACTTTGAATATATATTTCTCGATTACTCGACTACCGGCGTGCCAACTTCCGGGGTGCAACGAACCCGACAATGCCTTCCGCACACCGGCAGCTGGCAGTATGAGAACGATCCTCGGCCATCTTCTTCATTGCCGAGAACCACGGAAATTCGTTTGCCGACGCGGTCACTAATTAGCCGGGTTCCTTTGTTTCAATTTTTTCGCTCCCCTTCCGCGATAAACCACCGGAAGTCACTTGGGGTACCGAGGAAACTCGCCGGGGTAGTATCGAAGTATGATGCGGGGAGTGTGGTAGCTCGTGATGACCAAATGAAGGATTTATTTGTTTTTGGTATGTCAAAATTGTTAAATAAAGAAAGAAATTTCCAGTTAGACCTTATACCTTGCAATCGATGCTCTAAAGTCTGTCTTTTACATTTGATTTTGAATATCCACAGTCCGATGACAATTGTTGGAATTTGATCGGTCTCTGATTGGTTCTTTGAGAGCAATATTCAATCGAAGAGTAATGTAAAAAAAATTGTACACAATCGTCGTCGTCGGTAGACATGTACATAGATGTACAGGGCGTCTCAGGACAGGTGAATGGGCATTAGGTGATTAAATTTAAAAAAATAGGTAAGAAAAATGAGTAACATTTTTCCAATTGACGGTACGTGTTTTTAAAAAATGAATTTGAAATTTCGACGGACTCGCGTGGCCTAGTATTCGCAACAAGTAGAATTGGTTATTCATGATCAGACGCGTCTGAGCCAAATCCTATTCGCGAACGCGCGTTCCATGGAATGTTCAAACTCGATTTTCACAAAAAGAAAACGTCTGTTGAAAAAAATGTTATTCATTCCCTTTTACTTATTTTTGCAAATTGAATCTTCTCGTGCACGTTTCAACAAAATTGTCAGGATCAATTTTTCAAAAAAACTTTACAGACTCTAAAATGTTATAAATACAGTGGCAAGTCAGATGAAAGTTTGTTGAATGAAATTCTGCGTAAGTAAATTCAGGTACATATTACATGATTTTAAATGTTACATTTAAATGTAGGGATCCTAAAATCATAATCATTGTAGTAATTAAAAGACTGACAATTAAGTTTCAATTAATTCTCGCAAGTCTTCGAGCATAATAAAAAAAGTTGGATTGAAGTCTGTTGAGTTTAACCTTTCATAAATAAGACGATCAGTAAGTATACTAAATGAGTTTAAATGCTTGATTTCGTATTGTCAGCGACGATAAAAGTATAAATATACATAACAAATAATAGAACTTTTTAAGAAATAGTTTAATCAAGAATTGAATTTAGACAACTAGTTTAAACAATGCTTAAACTCAGTATATTTAAAATATTAATAGGGGCACGTTTGGTTTCTGTGACGAACGCTTTGCATTACTTCTAAAATAGTCTACAGTCTAACCTGGAATGATTGATTCCATTTTAATTAACACTGTGCTATTACTTCACTCCTCCAAAATATGGTTGATTTCTGTGGGTTCTCGATTTAGCACATGCCAACCATTAAATGCCGGAATAGTACAGGAATAAGGTATTATCACCATGTTGGGTGAGTACTTCTCTCATAAGTTATTTATGAACCATTTACTTCATGAAAGGGGCGCGAACCTTTTATGTTTATTATAACCATTACTTTGTTATTATGAAATTAACTGCCGGTCAGAGTAGCCGCGAATAATGAAACAGATTTTTTATGTTCAATACATTCATTTACTTCTCTATCTTATTGTATTCTAAAAAATAATTACGATCCCGACAACAGAACGTTATTTTCTAGTAACGCGTCTGTCTCGTTTCTTAATAAATTACTATATAGGATGTTCAAATAGTACAGTCTTTACTACTCTCTAAAACTGTAAAACATTTTATCTGAAAATTCTATACATATATTTTTAATTAATATTTCTACATATTTTATTTCTCATCTCCAGCTAAAATGCAGAGAATTTTCAGACACCTTCCTTCGTCACGGAAGAATTTAATGAATTACACATCGTTCAAATTTCGCATAAATGTTCGTGAATACAAACAGAATTAATTTTTATTAAACCTGTATTTGACGTGTAGAAGGTTAATAATGGATGAAATGATCCCTTGCTCCTAAGAAAACCAGCAATCGGTTGGCATTAAAGCAAATTCGTGTATGTCAGGGGAGGAAGATACGTTACGTTCGCCACGGGCAGAACACTTTTAACAAAAGAGCAGGTTATGGGCCGTGACATAGTTCCTTGCGGTCTCGCGCATCGACTTATAACGTTGCGCATCAAGCCTCAAACTTGCAAGTTGCAAGGGGGCAACTCGTGGTTCTACACAACTCGGGGCGAACTTTCCTTCGACAGCTTTAGGCGAACGTACGGGTACCGGCGAGCACATTGAAATCTACACAAAGGGGTGCATTGTGTGGGAGTCGAAGTGGGAGTCACCGTCTGCCCTTTTCGCAGACCTTTGAAAAGGTTAGATAACCGATAGAATTTATTGCAACTTCTCGATGCTTCAGCCCGCGCAGTTAATTACTTGAATATCGTTTGAAACTTTTATCATCGCTAATAATTAATTTTTCTGTTATTGGAAAAGTTATTCCCCGGGAAAGAGATATCAGTGGAATTCAGGCAAATATTTCTGACGAATATAGAAGCGGAGATATATTGAATTAAAATTGCATAAATAAATATCAATTGTCGCAGATTTTCCTACTGTCCCAAATGTTTGAGGAAAATTATGGCTTCTTTCCAGTTGCAATTTTAGTTCAATAAAGGTGAATTTATTTGAAGCATATCAAAATTCATTATTATTATTCAGCTCGATCAAATTATTCAGTGAATATACGGATATCTGTATAGCTCCTGTATATTGCAATTGACAGGGACATTTTTCATTTTACAATAAAAGTCAGCCTTCTGCTAATGATACGTCAACTGAAATCAACGTGCCCGGTTGAAGGGCTCTTTTGAAATAATAAATGGCCACTGTTGCAGTTGCATCAGAGACTCTGAAAAAAACCGGAACAGCAACGTATCGATTAGTGGCATCCTCGGCCCTGCAACATAGGCAGTAGCTGCATAGGTCGCGATCAGTTTCACTTGAGACGACGTGGCCAGGTAGTTGCGCAACTCGTGGGAGATTCAAGCGACGCTGGCCCGGGTCATAAGTTAGTTACGTTGTTAGGAAAGGGAACGCAAGGGACGGTACGCGCTGGAAGCCAAGGTTAGGTTGGACAACCAGCTTCTAGTCGGGTGTGCACAACCGCCGTTCTATCCGACGCGACGGATCCCGAGGAGCCAAAACCGCATTCCCCGCGATCCCTTAGCGAATCGGTTACTGTCAGACTCCCGGCGTCTTTCATAGCCGAAGAAATTAATCTCCATTCAAAGTTTCCTGCCCGGAAACGTTGGCTTTCCTTCGTCAAAGTGCTCTTCCGGTTCGATCGGTTTTTATCGATACCATTTCCGCTTTGGGACCGACCGAACGTCGCCGCGGCATTTTCGTTTGGACCTTTCATCAATTACTCTTAACCAATGTACATATAATTTTGGATTGAACTCATAGTTTTCTACAGAGAAAATACTGTATGTTCTTGGCACGCGTACTGACGAGCCTGGAAATTTTCAAACCCATAGGTTCCGCAGTTTTTGTTTAAAAAATTGTTGCATACCGACTGGTACTGTCGACATCACATTGTTAGCATTCGCTACACAACTTTGGATTGAATATTTTAGTTTCGAAAAATACCGTATATTTCTGGAACACATATTTACGAATACGTACATTGTTGGATCGATACGTTCAGTAGGTTTTTGTTTAAAAAAATTTTGAATACCACTGGAATTTTTAGCGTCGCATTGTTGGCGTTTATGGAAATTATTCAGAACAGTAGAATAATTAGGTGAATAAATAATTCGTAACTGTAACGAATTGTACAGCGTCGTTTCATGGTCAGTTCATTCCACTGCTCAATTTGTGGATTTCAGCTGAGGAAAACGCATCGATAGGTATCAAGAGCTGTCAGTTGTCATGATCACCCGTTCCATCTTGGAGAACTGTGGGATTAGATTAGATAGAATGTATATTGGATCCTGAAAGATGTCAGTGTGAATTAGCTCCGGAGATTTTGAAGCAAATGACACAGCAAATCAGAGCCGAGCTCGAGATTCGATTTCTTATTGAGGTGAGCTTTCGAGAGATTGAGCTGCGTCGGGAAAATTGACCGAACCTCGAATGTCCTTATTATATTACAGTAATTTTATCCTTAATTACTAGACTCCGAATCCTTGTGCGAAATAAAAATGTTCTACCTTCGGTAACCACTATGTCTTCATTGCACCGATCCAATCGCTATGATTAGAATTCGCAGGATCGAACAATGCGCCAGAAATTCCGCTCGGTTAACAATCATATAATGATTGTATGGATAGGGTTCCACGGTGTTCCCGGCGGAATTTCCCATCAGGATGGGAACGTCTTAGGCAAAAGATACCATTTCCGTTCGCGCAATAATGACGACCGACTATAATACTGCCAACACGCTACCCGTGCAACCCGTGCGCGCATCGCGAGACATGTTTTCCCTATAATGTCGCGCAGATATTCGAGCGGCGAACGTCCCAGAATCCCCCGTATAGATTGCTCGATGGGTATTCGCTGGAAACGTTACATGAATATTTAACAAACGCTCGGTAACGACGCGACCGATATAATATACGAAATTATAGGAGAAATTTCGGCGCACGGGAACACCGGTGTACCTACAAGGCGGCACTAAAACGGCGTTCCCTTAAAAGCATCTGTGGAACGAGCCACCATTCCGTGGGAGATTTAATCTTCTCTAAACATTGAAAACTTGACGATAAAAATCGCTTTCAGCAAAGTTTTTTATTAAACGCGTTAGCTTCGAAATTTACGAGTTTGCACATCCCGTAGAAAAACTCCGGGTGACCTTCAAACATTTTTTTAACGAAAACTGTTGAACGTATCCGTTTCAAATTTTTGGGGTCCGTAAATGCATGGTTTCACAGCGTACAGTATTTTTCTTTTCAAGCAGAAATATTGATTCGATCGAAAATTATAGTGTTTTCACGAAAGCGGTTTATTCGATGCGTTCATAGAGAATCAGTGGGAAATAGGGTACAATAGATTGGAAAATATTGAATAGTGATTGTTGGAAGAATATTTTAAAAAATATAAGCTGCTTAAAAAGATTCAGCAGAAAAAAAATTTACCACAGATACGTTTTTGGGAATTAGTGACACGTTTTCCAATCGATTGTAGAATGACGGTTTCCGCAACTATTCAGTATTATTACGAGCAATTTCATCCTAGATTTACCAGCGAATATAATAAACGTTCCGTCTGATTCGAACATTTCCGAATTACTGGGGCACAATATCAAGCGCAAGTCGCGACTATTAAAACTCGGGCTGTTTGGCGCTCGGTGGCTCGAGGAAACAAACGGTATTGCAAACAATTACTGAGTCCATCGGCGAATCACGGGAATATTCAGTTAAGTATAATCCCGAGGAAGCGGTATTTTAAAAGTTTCGTCCGGGTCCCGAGCGACTCCAGAGCCGACCCTGACTGTTTTAATGAGATGTTTATAACTGTATTTAAGTGCATAAACAAGCTGCCGTTTTCTAGCTGTTTTTCCGCTATGTCTGTTCTTCCGTTCCCTTAACGATGCGGTTTTTCAGTTTTTCTTTTATGTGGTCTGAAAATGGGAAACTCCGTAGCTTGAAATTTCACTAATAAATCCTCAATTTTAAACGGGCGAAATTCAAGTAATAATTCTTCGTTTAAAATTCCTGAAGGTGTGACCGTGACATTTTAACGTTGGATACCGATAAGTAATTTTAACATTGGATATAGATAAGTAATTTTAACGTGGAACAGAGATAAGTAATTTTAACATTGAACACAAAAATTATTTTATCATAGGACACAGGCAGATAATTTTTACATTGGATGCAGAAAAATAATTTGAACATTGGACGGAGAAAAATTGGGGAATAATTTAAATAAATAAGAACATGTCAGAGTCAATTTTAATAGCCATTTTCTTTTCTTCTTCGGTATTTCTAAATGAAAAACAAACAAACAATATCATAGCTTTTAAAATTAATGTCCAGTCGTGTGTTCATGATTTCTGGCGAACATCCAAGGATAAATAACAGATTCTGAAAATAATCGAATTCAACAATTCTGTAGGTACATTGCTGTCCAACGATGAGTATCGACACTTGTATCAACAACACTATTCAATCACGTATCACAATATCCTCACAGTATTTCGCGAGCTCAGAATATTCTTCAAACATTCTCGAGTCACTTCGGTGAAAGAATTTCGCGAATTTCACGTGCCAGCGATTTCAAGCCTCGCACGTAAACGTTGAGAAACTGTTTGCCTCGCGAACGTTCAGATAAAACTTAGAAAGTCACCGCAGAAATTTTAATTAAACGGCTCTCGAGCTCACAGCCGAACGTCAATTTCACAAAATGAATACCTCCGAACGTCCGGGGCACGGTGATGCACCGTCCAGATATGTAAATCATCGTTTAATCGCGCAGTCTTATCAAGAGGAAACCGCCTCCCCCAGAAAATTCTCTCTGTGGTATTTACTTTAAAATGTACATTAAAATTTCTACATCCTCGGATATGCAAATGCTGTCTGGTGATGTAGATGACCCACTAATCCAGGCACAATGGGAACTCTTATCGCCGCTTCATCGGCCTCGTTTTAACAGGACAATCTTTGTAATCGCGGGAAAAATCGCGAAATTGCATGGCTCCTTAAAACTGGAGAACCGACCGACCACCTGGCGCAAAATAAGCTGCACAGAAACGAAAAAACTCGTTCCCTTTGCAACGTGCAAAATCTACATTAATACTGAACGGAATATTTTAAGAACTCCTACGCCTCAGGTATCGGGTGAAATGATCGGACACCGATTTCGCTAGAATGCTTTATTCTATTTCGGCAACTCTACTCTCAAACTACAATTCAATATTCGATGTCTCGTCAACTTACCCGCTCGCGACTCTCGCTCTACTGACAAAGCATCCCTCGCATTTGTCTCTTTTATCCCAGGCCCACTTTCATTCTTCCTCTCTCCCACTCTCATTCTCACTCTGTCAGTCTCGCATTCATTCGGAAAACTCAATTAGTTACGTGCGCCCTGCGCTTGGCGCCCCTAAATACTCCACTCCTGTCACTGAGACCCAAACACTCTTCTTTCACACTTCGGTCCAGACAGACTCCCTTTCACGCTGGACCCAAACACGCTGGCGCCACGATGTCGTTATTCTAAAGTTATTCTAAAGTTATTCTAAAGTTATTAATTAGTTATTCTAAACAATCATCCTGACTTGGTCACACTCACATCCCTACAATACCATCGTAGAGCTCGCCTGATTTATTTCATTTTTACACGATCTTGTGCGTCGAGACAGATCAAGATAAACGAACTTTTCACGAAAATAATTGAATATAGCCACACAAAGCTACATTACCAAATTAAGATCTACGAAAGAACCGAACAACAAAATTAAATGATACAAGTTTCATAAAATCATGCCTATCGTTCTCCCAATGTTGAACCCTCCGACGGCGGAGCCCGGGCTCCATCTTGCCCCAGAGAATCAAAATCGTCACCCAATGGGTCAGTTTTTGGTGTGTTAATTAAACGATCTCCAAATTTATTTTTAGAATCTACGAATGGAATTGAAATCAATTTTGCAGATCTCTGCAAAAGAAAAAAATAATTGACAGTTTGTCTGGGTCCGCGTCACGAAGCAAGAAAAATTGAAAAATGGTATCTGTGTACTTGGTACGAAGTGTTCGAAAGAGGACGAACCTGATTCGATTCTGCGCGTCAGAAGGTGACGAAAAGATTTTGGCCGGAGGCAGTTTCAGTTTCTGCGAAGTTTCACGGCGCGAAGGTGGGGACACGCATTAATCCTGCGAGGCGATATACCGTTTTATAGATCGTAAAATTCGCGAAGGGACTCGTAAGAAGGTTTTGAACGGCGGTGCGGCGACGGTGCTCCAGATAAAATCATACCTGCCCCCTTTAAATCGGGTTACGCCTTTCGCGAGACTCGGGTGCCCGTCTGCATTCAGAGTACACTCGAAGATGCCCAGACGTGAACTCAGCATTGTAAAGTGGCCGACGCGTCCCGGTTAGAAGTCCAACGACACCGGGGGCCTCGTAAAATCGAAAGGAAATCAGGGGCGACCCTGTTTCTTCCGGTCGTCAAGAGTCTACGATTTGAAAAACTTTAATACGATTCCCGTGGACCCCATATCTCGTGTACAGGAGTTTATGTTTCTCGTCGACGCGAATTACGTTCGACGACACCGATCCAAAACGCGGTGGGATTAACACGTTAAATTCCAAATATAGAACCCAGAGATTCGTACGAAATTGAAGTAACTTAATTAATGGTACCATAACTAGAAATTTAAAATGTATTATATTGGATGCTGCCTCAACCCTTTTGAATTCGAAAGACTTCAATAAAATTCGGTTTGCCTGGGTATCTTGTAATAAAAATGAATTTCTAAACCCAGTCAAAAATCACTGTCAGTCATATGTGACTGACGTGGCAGTTAACGTGTTAATGAACGTGTCAGTGTGAAATTGTTGTTAAATGCAGCATTTTCTCCTTGAATTAAATTTTATAACCAAAATTAGTACATCAAATGCAAAATACGAAAATCATTCGAAGAATTGAAAAATACTGTCGTGTGGTTGCAATCTCTATAAAATTATTAAGTAAAGAAATAAATGTCTGTGTCGCTCCAGGGGACTTTCAATCGACACATACAATTTTAACATTGCACAAAAATCTGCAATCTAGAAATTCTCCATTTTGTAACGCAAAATGTTAACGGAAAAATTGAGAAGTAACGTTGATACAGTATAGAACAATATCGGATGATTTTCAAAGACCGGAATTATTAAGAACACGATGAGATTACACGACTTTATGCGGGTCTAGGGTTTTCTCGGTGATTTTTGTAGGAAAATTCAGCATTTTTGACGATGAAGCGTTTATGGCAAAGTGACGGAGGCTTCCGACGGATCTAATATTCCTCATATAAGGAGCTCGAGTATCAAGAAGTGTTACGGGAGGGCGGCCAAGGAAAAGAACGAAGGATAACGCGAGCAAGCGTGAATTCCCCGCTAGGAACAAGTCAGTTCCTATCGTTAACGAATACTTCGCCGAGTCTCGTAATGAGCTCGTTATCTCCCTTGGAACGCTTATTAATTGCTTACCTTGGTGAATTACAAGAAAAATAGTGAAAAGGGCTCGTTCCCCCCCCCCCCCCCCCCCTCCCACCCTTTTGTTGCAGTAATTGAAATAGTATATTTCCTCGGCTGACACGCTTTTCCACCGAAACGTACGTCAAGCGTTTCTAGTTCATAACAAATTAATAGACTAATAGAAGCACTGGTAAAGGATATTGGCACTGGTAATTGATATTAATATTAACGGTCCTCGTACACGGCTTTTACGGAATTATTTTGCGGAATTGGGACCCGGAAACTATTTATGGAATAATGCTTGCGGTTCGAAGTTGAATTAAAGTGTAATCATGCATGGCAGCTTTCACTTTTGTGACGTAACTGTGAGATAAATTATTCCGTGTAGTCAGAACAATAATTTTAAGCAAACGGTGAAAGTAGAACGCTGTCGAAATCATAATAATCCGCCTTGCTGTTTTACTAAACATTTTCCGAATCAATTGGAAAATGACATTATTTTCTATTGGCTTTATGAGTTTTCGAAATCTTAATTAAACGCAATAGATCCTCCAAAAAATTAAAATTTGATACAGAAAAATATTCAATGCAGCTCACCGTACCTTTCATGAATAAAATAATGATAACAGCTTCTATAAAGTAGCCAAGAAAAATCTAAATTTGCACAGACGTCTTCCTAAAATATCTATGTGATAAAATTAAAATTCTCATCTTCAATCGTAATAAGAAAATTTGCTTTTAACACGTGACAGTAAGGGTTGTTTCAAATTCTTAAACAACAGTAATGCCGAAAAGGATTGAAAAATGTCCTAGAAGATCGAAAAGATATAAAAAGTTTACTTCAATGCGAAAGAAATAGTTCATAGCCAAATTGTTAGTAAATTTCGACTTTCCACTGTTCCACACTCTCTACCCCGAAAGGGGTGGCAGCCTTCGTAGACCCTCGGTCATTCGACGAAATTACGGACGGAAAGGACGGAGAATAGAGAGACGATCAATTAGAAAAGTTAAATTACTTCGTGAAATAAATTATTTACTAATCCATGGTTTCCCGAACTAATCCTTCCCGTCGCTTTCGAAACGCAGAATGCGATAAACCCTCGTTCCCAACGAACCCTTGCTTTTTAAGAGGCCTGGCGAGATAAGGGTATTAAGATTTCAAAACTGAAATGCTCGTCTGCGAATTTCCAGTGAATTGAAGTTTTCGCGAAGCTTTGCCGACGGGATCACTGCAATTGGAAAATGAGAAACTGGCAAATTGCAGACATTTTGTTTCTCCGAAACTGCATATATAGTTCGTACTCATAAATTGTCCACTTTTGTTGCTTTTTCCACCAATATCTTAATCGTCAAAAATAAAAAATTTTCGTATCAACATCTCGAACGAAATTTTCTTGTACCAATGGCACCTCTACTATATTCTCCACTAGTTTTCAATCATCCACACTAAATAATTTCCTTTAAAAAATTATTAAAAGCAATGCTAGACACGATCATCTAATTCCCACCCTAAAAATCGGGAATTTCTCAATTAAAAATCAAACAAGAATTTCTCTCAACGGCCGAAATAACAAATACACCACGAGATTCCTCGAAAAGCATAATCTAACATCAGTGGAATCACGTCGTAAATTCTGAGCGAAAACGGAAATACAGTAATTTTCTTTCGCAGACAGGGTTTCCGGGCACTCGGAGTCCCAGCGATCGATTTCTTTCTTCGATTAATGGATGAACCGGCAAACACTACTTCCCGTTCGGGACTGGAATACTTAAGTCTCGGGGTTCCCTCGGTTTCAGTAGTGTTTACCTTGCCGGTTTCCGGGCTTTTAATCGTTTCAATGTTTTCACGGCTTAATCGTTCGCGACGGACGAACACTTCCCTTCGCCGTAACATGTCGGGCCCTCCGGCCATTTTCCTTTTCGTGCGAACCGCGATTTTCGCTGGAATTTCGTTCCTCGGGGCTCACGTGAGCGTAATCAAATTATACAGACACGGGGAAGATCTTCATACGTGATTCCATCCCCTAACGATTAGCAGAAGCATCCCCTCCGGCAACCACATCAAAAATCTAACCGCTTTACAATAACCTGTACGAACATCTTCCTCGAATATTAATAATGAATGCCACTCGAGCTTCTAACTTTTCAATGGAGCCAGAATGCAAGAATAAAATTCATTTTCATAATCAATTTATGGTAAACAGCGTTAAGTGTGTTTATACAAATTATAAACCGTGAGAAGTTTTTATTTAGTTAGGAAGAACTTTAACATTTAGTTGATAAAAATGTGGCTGATAAAACGTGATACCACATTTAGAAAACAATTTGAAACTTAGCTATATCGAAGCAGCTATGAAGTAAGAAATTACTGAAAAGAGGGTTGTTGATGAAAAGAAATATCACAAACGTAAACAACTAAAAAACAATTTTAAACGTAGCGAGGCAACATTAAATAAAATAGATCATCGTTCTTTAAAAACGCATTGTCCGTCTTCAAGTTGATGCTGCGACATTTTGACAGCCAATAAATTAAGCCAGCAATTTAAAAAAGATCAAAAAACGAATGCGTTCAAAGGCAAGCACCAACAAGTCGATTCAAATTGTCCCCGGTGAAACAGGTCTCCCGAAAAAATGATTTACTGTCCCGAACAACAAGCGCGTAAAGGCAACGCTAGTTAATATTTATACCCGACTACGGCTAGAATAAATATTTATTCGGGAGCATACAATTCGCGCGCGTAGGTCGAATCATTAATATTTACATAGAATAAAAAGCGTCACGGGGTAGATTGAATTTCGGAAATATATCGGAGGCGTCCTCGGGAAACTGTACAACAGCCTGGAGCTGATTTCGAAGCGTAGCGAGCGTAACCGTGCATATATCAAACCCAGAACGCGCGCGAGAGAGAGAGAGGGAGAGAGAGAGAGAGAGACTCGACTCTGGAAAACAGCGAGTTGTTTCGACGAATATGAAGCGGCCGACCGCCAAGTTGGTGTTAGTTGCCGTTGTGAAAGAGGTGGCGAATTCGAGGGGAAACGAAACCGGGAAGAATAAATAATGAGGCTCGTTAACCGTGAGTTTTCGACATGACTCTTCGTCACGGAAATTGGCCCCGTTGTCATGGAACCGCAATTACAACGTTCCCGAACGAAACCTAGCGAAACCGCTTTAAATCTGGGATTAGAGGATCCCCAAAGATACTTTCGAAGACAATCGGTTCCGAGAAGACAAAAGGTATTTGTAAGCAAGGAAATTTTGTATACCTAGTACCCTTGTTCGAAAAACAATTACGGTGTCTGTGGTGGGTATTAGGGGAAAGAGAAATTGAGAAGTTTGATAGTTCTTTTTGTCGATAATTCTTAACATTTTTATTTCATTCATATTTCACTACTTCCTTTATATCAACACTTTTGTTAACAACGACAACAATTTTATATTTTACTCTAAAATAAAAATGTGAAAAAGATAAATAAATAATAAAATTGATTTAGTTTACGATATTATTTTAAATTATTTAAACATTTCAATTTTTATATAATAATATTCTTTTCAACATTTTACAAAAGGATGTATAAACGTGTTATTACTTTATTTTTAGCGCATAGGTTTATATTGAAGTGGTCGCGTTAACAACGAAGTACGGTAGTAGAATAATTTTTATGTTAACTTATTGGTTTCTATATTATGTCCAAGGTACTTCTTTCGAAAACTTGTAAGAAGATGCAGAAACATTTGCAGTTTGGTTTCCGACAGCCTCGCAATTGAGTTCTCGCTACACATGTCTGACTAATTGAAACTTATGCTACTTGGTTCTTTAGAAATACACTGTCTTATCTGTAGGATATGTTTGACACACTGTGATAATTTATTACAAAATATTTTCCACGCTTCGGTACGAAAAATTTTCATAATTTCGTGAAAAGTTTGGCCATTGTGTCGGCCACGAGGGTAATGAATAAACCAGGGATGAAAAAGTCGAAACACAAACTTGAAGTTTCGCGACTTAGCATTTAATAGTCTCGTAGGAATGCATTAAGATTCATTTATGGTTCTTGTTATATTGTTCTTGCGCAGACTGTGTGGTAGTGGGCGAAGTTTATCGAGAATGGAGCATACAGAATGAAGCTCTGGTAAAACAACACGCGAAATTTTCTTTCGAATACAAAAATACTTGGAAATGATAAAATCTACACTGGATGATTTTTGCAATTACTTTTTAATCTTACAATAAATCTACATATTAATGAATGAGCGACAGTTATAGACAACTTGGGAAGCGATTGCGATTGAAGCACTAGTTTATGACTTGAAGACAGGTTTATAGTTACAACATTTCAAAGGGAAACTAGTGACAACTTGGAAAACGCTAAACAAATGCATAATAACTTCAATAATGGTCAGAGTTTTCTTTTAAAGACAACAGTACTCGATGCAGATTAAAATATCAATTATATACTTATCACAACATTACAGTTATTAGAATTTTTTAATAAAACATCAAAACCATGTAAAAACACGCGAGCGACAGTTAAAAACAATTCAGTAACGAATAATTAAACGAAAAATAATTTTAATAGAGCCAGGAATTCCATTTTTAAACCTTTAATGTACTTGGAAATGGTAAAATATTGATAATTTCTGCCACGTTAGTTTTTAATGAATCAGCAAGCCAATGTAATAATAAAATAGGGGCAGTTACGAGCAACTAGGTAACTAATAAATGACTGATAACGCAACTAAAAGATACGAGAAATTTTCAATATTCTGGAAATAGTAACCACAGCAGCTCGCTTCCGATAGTTGAAAGTAGCCTGGTCATATTTAAACTGGAGCCGCGCGTTATAAGGTCAGACACGGCACACTGAATAATGCAGCGCACGCCTAACCGCTATGAATTCACATCAAACAAAATGGGGGGCCTCCCGCGGTCGCACGTTTCTTCCCGGCATTTTTCGTTTCTTTTTTCTGGCATTCACGAGACGCCCCGAACGACACCGTAAAAGCTAGTATCGCGTGTTCCGACCGTTTTTATCGGTGAAACAGATGCCCGATAATTCCTTTCGATATGTCCAAGAGGGAACGGTAAAAATATTATTTTCTTCTTTTTTCTTTTTCGAACCCAACGATTACGGTACGCGCGATCAACAATCCGTCAACGTGACGGTGATGGTTTCGATTCGCGTGCCGAAACTAGTGTTTTCCATTCAAATAAATTGAAATTTCTAAGATTATGTCGAATCGTGACATAAAAAGTTACAAAATATTCGAAGGTTTTCCATGAAAGAAGAGCTTAAGGCTTGCTTTGTTCTGAAGGAAAGAATTTTTTATTGTATTAACACGACAGAGTGGTTTTGAATCGAAACTGTCAAATGTTTTAACGCTGTACGAATATGTACAATTTGTCGTAAAAAGGCTACCTCATCCACTCTAAAAGTGACTTTTTTCTTTCTTCGTTACAAGTTAGATATTCAACGCTGTACAGTTTCCACAACTTCACAAAAACACTACCTAATACACTATTAAATTAACTTTTCGTTTATTCCTTCAGACCAGACGTGTCATTCAACACTGTACATTTTCCACAACTTCCCAAAAACCACCAAAGTACAATCCTTCGCAAAAGTACAGGTCCATCCTCACGAAAAGTTGCTCTGTCAGTTTGCCCAAAACGAAACAAGATGTCACGATCAATTTACACTCGCCGCTCCTCTCGATTCCCTAGCATCTGCTTCGAGAACTGAAATTATTCTGGTAGATTTTTCGAGAGTTTCTTATCCAGATTCCGTCCGTTGCGCGCTGATTTTATCAAAGTTTCCACACAATCGTCGGAGTAAAAGTTCCGTTCGGCCCGCTCCGACACCACAGCTCAACATTTCCCGTTCGAAACGATTTCTATACGCTGGGACACGAAAGAACGCCCCGTGGCTGCAGGCGTGTAACATCCGAAAGCAAATAAACAAAGTAAATAAAAACCTCGGAAATCGCCGAACAACGCTCGCCGTGCGCAAATACATTTTATCAGCGCTGTCCGTCCTGTCAATGGCCTACCTTCCATTTTCTTCGACCCTTGTGTCAGTAACAAATTTATTAAAACGATCAACACCTTTGCAATCATATTTAAAAATTTGTATACATTTTTTGATAGGCGCGATTATTTTACTGGGGACTTTATGGCTTTTTGTAGGGTAAAACGATATTTCCAGTCATGGAAGACAATCAAATTTTATTCTGGGTTTTTTACAGAGCACCAAAGTGACCATTTTACATTACTTTAGAAAAGTAAAAAAATATTGGCTTAGCATTTTTATGTAGTCCTCTAGATTTTTACGAGAAAATGCCGAAAATCCAAGTTTCAATCCTAGGACACTAATTCAAACGTTATATAATTGGAAATCCGATTATAGTTCAAGTGCAAAATATTTTGTTGGTTCGTATTAGGTTGTTTAGGGGGATTTGAGACGATTAAGAATTGCAAGTTATATTTTCAACTTTTCCTTTATTAGTGTGTGCGGAAAAGATATTTCCCTTAAAGATCGGTTCTCTACGTTATCAACATTACCGCATGCTGGTGGTGCCATCTAATGGCTTCTCTGGTTAAGCGACGTGCGACGGTCACTACATAGCAACATGGCGGCGCCCATACCTATAAAAATCGCTGAAAGTCGGACTCGCATAACTTTTCAACTTTTCATTTTCGGCATTTTCTCGCCAAAATCTATAGGATTACATTACAAAAAGTTAAAACTGTCTGGTGTTCTGAGATAAAATTTAATCAGAATATGAAATTTTTAGCCAATTTTTTTTATAATATATACCGAGAGAAATATATATTTTTAATAATTCGTCATCTTAAAATGTAAATAATTGTAAGTACTGGGATAGTATAATTTTAGTATATAATTTAATATGTATATATAATTAGTATAATTGATCGCGGGTTATTGACACAAAGGTGAGACCGGAAACGGCAAGGCAAAGGACAGGATTTACCGTCGGTTTCTGCACTCCTCGATCCCAAAACGGCGAACGGTAAATCACTTGGCTCGCGTCCGCTGCAGGAGACTCCGGATGCCGTCGCTTCCGAAATTGAAGTAAAAATTCCACGAACACGAGACACGTGATTATTTAAGCTATCGTGCATGATGAATGGACCTCTCTCTCTCCTCGGACGCGATGGGGAGCAGACGATTTTGGATTCCGAACACGACGGCCTTCGCCAACGCTGCTGCCCCGGATCCGCCATTCTTCTCCAGGACGTCGAGGGATTTCGTCTTTCCTTTCCCGTTTTTTCTTTGTTCATTTTTCTTGTTTCTTGTTTTCTGGACATTGTTTCTTCAACAGTTCTCTGTCTGTATTATTTTTTTCTTTTTTCGTTCACTTTTTCGTTCTGAAGCAATGGCAGGGGGTAGAAGCGACGCACTAAGAGCCGTCTGTCTCATTTGTTTCAGGTCTTGCCGCCTTGGAAGTCGGCCACGGAAGGCAGCATGTCCTTCAAAATTAGGACCAACGAGCCCAATGGATTGATCATGTATAGTCGCAGCGGTGCACACACCAGAGTAAGCGATTTTCAATTTTCTTGTTTTTTATTAATGGGAAATTTAGTTTTATACATAGTACACTCACAATGTTCATCCTAACCAAAATAATTCTTTCGTCGACCATATGATTCCCAGTTGCTGAAAACAAAATTGGAAAATCATTACTAATACAAACATAGTGTTCTGTATTTTGCAAATTCAAATTCAATTCAATTCATTGATCTTTTGCAAGTACAATTTAATTGAACATCGTAGTTTTGCCAACAATCAGAAAATGAATTTTTGTTGGACGTAGAAAATTTCTAATTACTGTTGTTGAACGGTAATGCTTTCGTGAAACTCTACGGCACCGTCTCTGCGAGTTTATGGCAATTTTTGGAGCACAGTTACGCCAGGTGACGAGCTCGAAATACATTTTCGCCTCCCCCTTTCGTTTTCCATCACGCTCTCTCTGTCTCTGGCGCGGTTATCTCGATTTAACAATAACCGCCGTGTAATTCCCACAATTATATTTCGGCATAAAGCAGACAAGCATTAAAATCGCGAATAATCAAGGCCGTGCAGCACGAAACGACGGCACTGCGCGTGGACTTGTTGCAAGCGTTAGTTCGTGCGAGTTGCTCATTAACGGAATCCCATGAGTAAATGCTTCTCTGGATTGTGTTTGTGTCTGCTCCAGGTGATTCTATCTCGTATAACGCGTAGGATGACGTATACTATTACAAATTACGGTAACCGTATTAGATCACCGCCAGGATGACTGTCAATTTTTTGTTTACACTTTAGCTTCTCGTAAAACAAAGTTCTCGCTCTTTATGTCTTCGTGGTACTTAAAACCACTGTCATAAAAATATCAAAAATTTCTAGAACTTTATTAACGAAGTACAGTAAAAGTTCAAGAATTATTAAAATGCTGCCGTGAATCGCTCAACTTTACAACATGCATAATTTTTGTACCAGCGAATTCCTCGCATTATAACGTCGATTTTTAGCATGTTCTCGTCAAAATCTACAAGATTGTATACAAAAAAAATTGAACAATTTTTGGATCCAGAAGGTGAAGTTTCACCAAACCTATTAGAATCGACGAGGTGACATTTTATTTGTGTACTGTTGAATGAATTGTTCTGATTTTGTGTGACTTTTAGGGCATTCACATAGCACTCAACGAATTCATTTTATCTTAAAGAAGTTTGTTGGATGTTTTAATGATCAGTTAAAATATTGTTTTTTGCACCTGCAGCAAGACCTGTTCGCCTTCGAAATCTTCGACGGACACCTGTATCTTCACATAGACCTCGGAAGCGGCCCTGTGAAGGTGAAAGCATCGAAAGGACGAGTCGATGATGGCATGTGGCATGATGTGGCGCTTCGTCGAACCAAAAGGGAAGGTCGGGTCACGGTTGGCAATTGGACAGTCGAGTTTCGCACACCAGGTAAGCAAATTCACATGTCTGCGGACCAATTTCGCAGAACTGGAATCAAGTAAAACTTCGATGCCTGCGGTAACTGTTTCGATAGTAGAACAACAATCTAAAACTGTACTAACTCTGCCGTACGAAATACTTTAAAATGTACATTTTAAGGCTAAAAAATTCCAATTGTCTGAGGTGACAATTCCGATAGTGAAATAGCAATTTAAAAATATATCGTCCTCTGCAGTGGTACCATACGAAATGTCACTCTAGGATATCAGCAAAAACTTTGCAAAAATTTACAGAAACACTCTAAAGTACAATTTAAAACTGCAGAATCGAAATATTCGACAAAATTCATGGAAGTTCAGCAGTTATTATGAAATACAGCAGCAAAATAGATTAAAGAAACGTCTTATAGTAGTCAAAAATGGTTCTGCAATATTCTGGGGTCTTTAGAGTCCCCAAGGTACAATTTCGGGGTTAAACTACATAAGATGAAATTCCATGTCTAATTGTACACGATACTGTCTCTATAACTTGGGACTTGCACAAAATTTAAAACTTGCAGTTAAAGTGTCATTGCGAAAGTTAGACGGACAAATGGACTCGTTAGCGTAGTTCACGGGAGGGACACGTTGCAAAGTTCTCCCACCCCGTCAGCGTATCACGTGTTACGTTTACGACGATTCACAATGCTTAACATTCTTGTCACACAACGCTCTAAATTCCGCTGCGCAGCGACATAAACGATGAAGTAGGAAAAACGCGAGAGGTCGAGGAGCCAGCCATTCATAATTTACAGTCACACACCCGGGGACACTTATCTGCACCCGTAGCTAACCGTTTCATGTGTGAAACATAATAAATCCACCCCTACAGCATTTTTTGGTATATTTTTGCAGTTTTATTACGGTCACATATACCGTAAAAACACTGTTTCTATTGTCGACATAAATACCCCAACAATTTTCGGAAATGATCAAAACAGTAAAATTTCTCTCATAAAACAATAATAAAAATAGGCTGCAGTGAATGGACAACAGTGAAACCATGTAAGGATATAATAACGTCAATTTATTAAGGCAATTACAGAGTTTTCTCGAAATTTGTCCAAAACACAGATCTAGCCACGAACATATATCGGCCAGGAGATAGTATTCTTTGATCCATGCGAGCTTTTTGTCCCCTCACGGGGTATACCCCGCGATAGGGAGGACAGCTCTGGGACTTTTATCGGCTAGGCATTTGGGACATATATAAAATAAACACTGCATGTACACTGTTTGTTGCAATCGATATACAAGACTTCGCAGTCTATATAAACCCTGTACAACTATCAAATTTTGAATAGAAATTTCGGTAAAATTCAGTCAACTTGATAATTGCAGAAAAGTTTCTACAATACCGCAGCAAAAAAGTATTTAGAACGTTCAGTGAGAATCTCGTAAGTCAATCGAAACTTTCGGGATTGCTATCAACCGGAGGAAAATAAACGAGAAAGAGAGAGAGAGAGAGAGAGAGAGAGAGAGAGAGAGAGAGAGAGAGAGAGAGAGAAGGAATGAATAGGAGTGGTACAGATTACCGTTGGAGGATCTCGCGGCTTTATTAAACCGATAAATAAATAAAAGCTCGGAAGTTTTCAATGACGGCCCAGCCTGCTGGCTGGCTCGAGTTCTCCATTGACCGGAGGACAAATAATGCCGGCCGAAATCACTTTCTCGGGTTTCCCGTTTTCTATAATCTGTCTTCCTTTCGAATTCTGTCGGCGTGCGCGCACGTTCGGTTCAATAGCGTTAAATTCTAACGTCGAGTGATTTTTCCAACGACCGTTTTCATCCGCGGGGGCCATTTTACGATGCCGGAGGTTTACGGTTCCACCGGAACATACGCGTATCGCGCAGGTTTTATAGGCTTGACAACTTATTCTGTATTAGCGCGCGAGCGTTATTGCCGGGTAAATATCGTTGCGATGAAAGGTGTTTCAGCGAAATTATATTTTCGAGAATTCCCCAGGTCGAAAAACCCCCTGGTACGATGGCCCGGACATTTCGATTTACATGGACGGATACATATCAATCTACAGACGCAGAAACTTATTCTTTTAACGATCATACGGATCGATATAATATTGCTACACCATTATTAGTTTTACCGTCCAGCACACTGCAACTTTCTGTTAGATTTACTGAAACTGTTCCGCTATCATAGGTCCAATCATTTCTTATGTTGTACAGCGTGGCTCGAAGTCGCTTGTAAAATTATTTTAGTACACCTTTTATTCGATCCCTTTTGCCGACATTTTCAACTTTTTATAGAAAAATCTATAATTCTTTGAGAAAGCAGAAATAGATTTCACCAGTAGAAAATTCACGAAAACGCAAGAGCTAATAAAAGGTGCACTGTCATTATTTCAATCGGAAATAACAAACACGAAATTTGCAGAGAATTAAAATTGAATGATGCTTGTTGTGATATAAAAGTTACCGGATGTTGCACATAACATGTGCTTGGGTACAGAAACTTACTCCATCATTTCCATGAAAACCAGCTATAACTCTAACAATTAAAAAATTAAAAATCTGGAGCCGGTTATATTTAATCTATGTTGGTATATCGAGCGTTAGGGAGATGCAGATTTAATTTAATGTAATTCGTCACAAAAAGACAGTTGTACGTCCATTCAGCAGAAAAAATTTCAATCAGAACCAAAACAAATTGTTTAAAGCGTTAAATTTCCAAATTAACATGACAATACCAAAGGCCACATATTTGTGCCAAAACGATACTCTCTGATAAGGGTTAAATAAGTGAAAAATTGAAGGATTAATAAAAAATTAGAGTGATGAAAAGGATGTGAACAGTTTGTCTACAAACTAACAACGAGAATCCGTAAAGACACGCCGTGAGCCAATAGAGTAATAATTTCGCGCTAACAGGAATCAGGCCAGTATAAGAAACTTACAGCTTCATGGGGATTTGTATACCTAGTATATCCTGGCGAAACTTCCGCGTATCCCATCGTGGTCAGCCGAATTACACGGACAGTTAATTTGGCAGTGAAACTTGCCTTTGAAATCCGACCCTTCTGCAATTTCAGCCTCAAAATTGTACTCTCCATCGCCTCGGCAGTACGAGCTTGCGCAAATTCTTGAACTGCGAACACTTGCTGCAGGCAAACAACCCCATTAACAAGTAAAAAAAGCCTGAGAGTTGTGATTATGTCTTGCTAAAGCTTTTACCACCTACTGTCGCTAGATAAATCTACTACATTTTATGTAAATTGTATTCGCAAGGAGATATCCGAATTCTGAAAATTGCTATTGCATTGGGGTATTTCATTTACGATTACTTAGGTTGTAAGTTATAAAGTGATGTAAAATAGTCAGTTTTAGTGCTCCGTAAACCTGCGTCGAATCAACAATTATTAAACAAACAGAAGATAAACATTTGAAGTTTTCTTCATTGCCGAGCAACGTCGATTTCTATTTATGCGAATGCAGACAAGCTAATTGAACACAACGGTTCAGCCAAATGACTAATTTCGCAAACGTGACACGCGTTCGTCGAAACCGCGATCAAATCTAGCTTGGTGAACTTGAAACGCTAATTGACACATCCTAAAAACGACCGACATGTAAGTCGTAATCTCCTTTCGCAATTGAACAAGAACCTAAATTCGTTAACCGCGGAACGTTGATTAAGCCCCAGCGGGAGAGACGGTTCAATTAAATCAACGTCGATGCGAATCGCCGCGGCTTAAACCGCGATTAGAGATAAGCCAATAAAATAATCTCCTCGATCGACCGAAAAAACCGAAATAAAAAAACAACCGGTCGCGGAAAGCGCCAGCGAACTGATAACCAAAAAGTCACTGGTATTGCATAACGCACAATAACGAAAATTTCAAATTCAATTATTTTTATCTTAATCTTTTCAAAAGTGGTGTCGGCGAATTATTGAGATTCTCCCGATTAAAATGACTCCAAACATGACATGCATCGGTCTACTTTTATGGACTTCATAAATAGTAATTACACGTATGTGTTCTCCATTTTGTTGTTTACCAGTGTATAAAACTAGTCCGATTTACGTCGTGTTTGAACTCGTTTTAATCAGAAGAATCTCAAGAATCTGCTGGTACTGTATTCTAAAAGGTAAGTCAGAAATTGCTGGATTTGAAATTTTTACTAGACTGTGGATTTGATGCATTTGTGACAAAACCGTGTTGGTGCAATTTGAAACGGCAGAGAAATTAAAATAGTCTAAGGACGTCGACATGAAGTTCTAAATAACAATTACAAGTTCAAATGAAAAAAATTTTTTTTAATTGACTATTATTTTTTTTCTTTGCAATTCCGACTAACAGTAACTCTTCTAAATTTTGTTTACCCGTTAATTGATAAACTAATTTTGCTAACATGTCAAAAGATCTCGGCTCATTTGGTTCAATTTTAAGAGAGTGCGATTTTGAGATGCGGTCGAATACTTTTTGCTTATGCGCGTGAATTTTTGCGGCGGTGCTGTAAGTCAAATGGACTGATTTAATGGCGGCGGATCTGTTCGAAAATACGCTGATCTAGCTAGAAGCCAGTGTGCAACCAGCACCGCACACGGTGTGTTTTAGCTTGTAATTCGCTTCACGGCACCGGGTATGTACAAATTTCCATGCGTTTCCGCGCGCGGCCGCTCCGCACCCGCGCCGGATCGATTACCCGGGATAATGCCATTGTAATAATGTTTGCTCGCAGTCGCAGTCGCGGCGAGCGACCGTATTTTTTCCTGTGGAACGACAAAAAAAAATTAATCCAACCGATTAATCATTGATTCCCGCCGGGTACCGGAAATTGTACCGTACGCGACCGTACCATCGATCGTTTCGCACACGGCAACGCTATTACCGCTAAACCTATGGCTGCCGATTGAATAATCGCTTTCAGATTTTTTATTTTATTATGTGCCGGCTCTCCGAATTATGGAGGAATTTTTTTTATTGTTTGGCGGGGCAGATCTCTTTTTACGCGTGTGTCTAAAGTAACAAAAATTATTGTGCAATTTCCCATGTTCATGGGTTGTTTCGTAAAAATTGAATGTAGAATAAAATTTCCCTGATTAGAATATTCTGTAGGAGCATGAAATTAAAAATGTTATTATTTTTATAGCTGCTTTCTCGTGTTTCATAAACTTGAATCCGTAAGAAATTCATAAATATCCTTTAACCAAATAAATAAAATGAATGACTTTAGTAAAAATTGTCGGAATGAACGCAATCTCGCCGTTATTGTTATACAATGCGACACGCACACCGGTCACAATTTCAGCTCGGCAATTCCGCCGTCAAAGTCGAAAATTTCCAGAATCTTGACACCGAGCGAATGCGTTTCGTTACCATGGAAAATGGACCAATTTCGCAGGGCGTAGTGCATCACAGCCAGCCCGAGGTGAGACATCTAATTAACGGGAAAGACCCCCCCGTAAAATCCAGCGATTACTTTCCGCGATACTCCGCGGAATAAAGTTGTCCGGTATAATTTTTATCTGCAAAATTATGGCAGCGCGCTCGCAAAATCAAGCGTGTTCCAGCTGCCGAAATCCTTTTCCACGCTCGAAGCTCTCTTGTCGCCGCTAACAATTTCAGAAGAGAAAGCTCTCCTCATCGCCGAAAGAGCTTCATCCCCGCAGTTCGTCGACTCTAATCTCTTTTCCCCCTTTGCTTCCATGTCTCTCTCTCTCTCTCTCCCTCTCTCTCGCTATGACTCTGCCGTGGTTCATCCGATGCTGTCTTCGGTCCATTTTACCTCTCCGGTCACTTGCTCCTTGGGAAAAATAAGATTTATCTTGCTCGCTCCTCTGGCTACTTCTTCTTTGCCTTGCCACCGAGAAACACTGTGGCCCTTTCGAGCGAGACACCCGTTCCTTCGAGATTGTTTTTTGTTTATCAAGTCTAGTGGTTTGCAGGAACGTGGTCCGGCATGAATAAATCCGCCGGAGACGTTTTAATATTCCCACGTTGCTTTACGTTAATGGTCGAGGAAAATGGAACCGGGCTTTTGATGCTGTTTGCAGAACTGGTTTGTTTAATTTATGAGGGGGAAGGGTTCGCGTGTAACGGATGTGAGAGCAAGTGATTTTTGTAAAATTTTTCTTGGAGACTGTTGGCAATTTCGAGGAATTGTTTTGTTACACTTCAAAACGGAATTCTTGTGTAATAGCTGTAATATGAAGCGATTTTTAGCAACTTTTTCCAGAAAGATATTGAAAGTAAATTTTCCAGAAGATTTTCCGTTTAGTAGGTATAAAAATAGGTCATTTTTATGATTTTTTCGCGGGCAACTATTAATACTATTGAAATTAATTTTTGTGGAACGCGTAGTTACATCCTTACCGTACAAGAAAACATTTTTTGAAGTTGCATTCGTTTATTTATTTATTGAGCACAGTGCAATCACGTCAACCTGCCATGTTCTGCGCGTAAGCCCTTATTTGCGTGACACGTAGCACCGGTCGTGGTCATGCGAACGTGAAAAATTAATCATTTACTGAACTTCAGATAGTTCACGTGGGGATTATTCGAATTTACAAAAAAATGAGGGATTGAACGACTTCTGACGTTTAGATGAAATATGTCGATTTAATATTGACACAAGACCAGAACCGATTAATCAAAAAATTTTCTGATGCTTTTACAGACGATTCAATTTGTAACATTTTCGACCAAAAATGTGTCCTCAGTTTTACACCTGCTTTATCTTGCATAAATGTCCCAGAAAAAAATAAATTATGGTCCGCGAAAGTGTAGACTCCGACCATCAAAATGAGTAAAAATTTATCACTGTACTATTTTTTGTAACGAAATTATCATCGTTCAAATATTGTCAATTCAAACATTTTTTGGATTCACGGTATATTTATCAGAGACTACATAGACAAATAGAAATATATATAATAAATATAACTTTGCTTCTTCTAAGAAATTACGAACAGGTTCTAATCATTGCAACCGTAAAACAAATCGTAGTGCAAGAGGTTAATAGGCTTTTAATAGATAGAACGTAGAATTGGAAGAACGAAAAACGTGTAAGGATTATATAGGGTGCGGCCGAATAATGTGTACAAGCGGGCAGGGGGTGATTCTACATGTCAATACAAACCGGAACAAAGGAATAACATTTTTTCATTTGACGCCTCGTTTTCTCGTTCGTGTACTTTACTATATGTAGAAAGTAGAATTGACTGGTCATGATCATACACGTCAGACGATCAATATCGAATAGTATGCGTATTCGCCGCGTTTTCAAACTGGATTTTCTCGAAAACGAAGCTTCGAATGAACAAATTCTATTCTATATTTTTTTGTTATTTTCTCATTAGGTATCGCCTCGTGCCCGCTTGTACATGTTATTCGGCCGCACCCTGTATATAAGAGAAAAATGGAATATTTCAATGGTGTTCTTTTCCCAGATATTCCAACAATATGGCGCTAGAGATCGAGTTGGCGGCAAATTTGCGAGAATTGTTGCCGGGGAACGGGTCTTAGATGCAACAATAGTTAGGTCGCGTATCGCGGTTCCGTTTTCGAGGGTCTGCGGCATGGCACCGGAAATAAACGTTTCGAGGATCTCTGTTGTTATCTTCGTGCACGTACCCCTGAAATACGCGGTTTCCCAGACTCGTGAAATAACGCCGTTCCGGTCGGCACTCGGCAAAAAGATTAGGGAACGATTAGGCACGCTCGCTGGAAAGGGTTGCGCGAAGAGGGACGATTATTTTCATCAGGCACGTCATCCCACCGAACCCAGTAGGGTAATTCGCCGCCGCACCGCGGCCGCCGCTCAAAAATTCGCGGGCCGTACAACGCGCCGCGCCGTTTCAAGCGAAATTTAGTTTTCTACCAGGAAAAAAAATTGCGCTCAGGATAATAGACTTTAAGCGAGTCCCGCGACTTTTTTAATTAACGTTGAATAACGGGTCTCATCAACGCTCTACGGCCGACCGCCGCGGCGAATAATTACCGATAGTTTGAGCGCACTCCACCACTCGGATCAATCTCGCGGCGAGTGTCCCGCTGAAAGTCCAATTGCGACCGCCGGAAACTGGAATTTTTCTGGAAATAAAAGACCGCCGGAAGTGCTGCCGATTATTGCCGAAATAATCGCCGAACGGTGTTGCGAGATGCGTCGCGCGATCGATACTGTACCGTGCTGATCGCTATGACATGCATTTCACTCGTCTGTTTTACCGGTTGAACTGTAACCGTTTCGTAAAAAATGATCGTACGACAATAAATTTGGACGTATTTTAAAGTCCAGCCTTTGGTTTCATAAACCATCGTTCGATTCATTCTAAGATTTTCTTGACGATGTAACGGACGAGACACTGAAGACATTTAAACATCTGTGTAAACTTTCAAAAATGTTTCGACCGGGGATTTACCACCGGGGATTTAAAGATTGAAGCTTCTTCTTTACAACCACATCCTAACAGCGATGTACGATCTTTTTTCACCGTTTTATAAAACTTCGAACGAAAGGTGTGACGCCATCTTTACAATAGTATACGTTAGACCAGTGACGGGCACGGTAGGGGCCCCTCAAACGCCTGCTTCTCCCACCAACCTCTTTTCGTTGCCTCACGGTAACGGCGCTTGCTGGAAGGGGATTGTAGGCACTATGGTGTGGACGGTTTTGTCTCAATTCAGACAAAAATGCCCATCCCTGCATTAGGCCGAAATTGCTCCTCGTTTATGTTTCATAAAACAATGAAAACAAAATCGTACATCAATTTTTTAGCAGTCCTTGTAAAGAGGGAGCTTCAATCTTCGAATAGTAGTCCCATTTACGTGAAAAAATTTCGAAAGTTTCTGGAGACGTTTGAATTTCCAGAGTCTTTTAGGGAAAGTTGGGATTCCCAGCTGCCACATCGTAAAAAAATATCTTAGAGTTAAATGGACACCGCTTTGCGAACGCAGAGGCCTCAAGCTTTGAAGCGAGCCCAGGCTTATGGTTGTGTTATTCGTTTCTCCGAAATGATCACAATTTTCGAGAACCAGAAATCTAGCGTTTAAATGCAATGAAACAAAATGAACATATTCTTTATTAATTTCTTTGGCGCCTGGTTCGTCAAAAATTGTGTGGAACACAGGGCAGTGATGAATGTTTTTAAAAAGAATGCATTTAATATTTTATTTGAGGATAAATGCGAGACGCGACAGGTCCGGCGGCTATAAATAATCGATCATTAAAAATACATCAAGTGTATCGGTGAATGATAGGCCGGCAACGAATTTCACGCGTCATGAATCGGTCGAGACGTGGAAGAAAGCGTATGAATTACGCGGACGTCGATTTATCATCTACCATTCTGCATTTGTCACTGAAACGTCCCGATATCGCTTACGAAACTCGATTAGGAGAGTCGGAAGAGCGTGGGGACAGAGAGGGAAGAAGAGAGAGAAAAAGAGAAAAAGAGAAGTGGTATGACAAGAGAGAGTGGTATTCGTTACACTCGTAGATAAGCTTCGCTGCATTTGATCTATGTCGAGTGCCGGAAAACTACGGTGAAACTCTCATCTTTTCAGGGCAACAGCGTAAAAGTTACTAGATGATACGGTTTCTCCACTGTGTCGACGCTGGAAGATTTTTTACAAAATCTTCCGGGGGATATTGTAATAAAAATTGCGTCGCTCATTATGCTATTTATTATCTCACGATCGTCAAATATTTAATACATTTGATTAAACATTCGATCTATTCGATTATTCATTTAATGTAACATACTCGATAAAGGATTCAGACCTACTGACATTATAACGTCAACAGAATCATTTCGACTGATAAAGAATATCACAAGTTCCTTACAAAGTACGAATAATTTCAATTGAAAACGTTTTGCACGATAACACATTAAATTGCTGCAACCGTTAAATTACAATCTTGATTGTAAATTTTGTTTGTTATTTAATAAAAGCTGTGTTACGGTTCATCGCCCAATTAATATTCGATCACTGAAAGTATACAGTTATATAATTAAATTTAATGTAGCGCAAATAACACACGTTTTCCCAGCGAAATTGGATTGTTCAACGCCAATTACGCGGGATGTATTAAATTCATTTTGAAAATTTTCAGAAATCATTTCGTTGCTATTTTTGCATTTGAAAATTTGCAAGAAGGAATCGGATGATAAATTAATCAAATATAATTTAAGTATAAAATAATTTAAGAAGGAAATTTCCAGGACAGAGATTAATAAATGAATTATTTTCGTTTTCCAGGTGATTCTACGGAACTAGACCTGGATGGATTGTTATACATAGGGGGTGTGGGTGCACCCTTCGCACCCCTAACATTGCCGCCAGTATTGTGGACAGGTACTCTGAGACAGGGTTATGTCGGCTGCATGAGAGAGCTTGTCATAGACGGCTTGCCGATCGATATAGCCGGATATGCTCAACAACAAGACTCTGGTAAGAGAATGGAAACAATTTTCTAGCGAAAACTGCAATTCAGTATTTTCCGAAACCCCAAACCATCCCTTTAAAAAATAGAAAATAATCTAAATTAAAAATAAATCTCTCAAATTAAAAATAAATGGCAACAAGTCACTACAAATAATAACGAACACAATAATAACTAAACTATAATTTTTATTGAATCCATTGCTACATAAAATAGCTATACTAAAACAAAAATTATTTCTCTCAATAGATTTGCTAAAATGTAACTGTTCTTAATTTTGATTCAGTGGTCGCTATTACATCGGTTTATAAATTCAGAATAAATATATTTTAAAATTCTACAACACTGAAGGTATAACATTTTTACTGTATTTGGCTACAGAAGGATTTTGAATAAATAGAAATTTATTTAGAAGCTCTGTAAGTTCGTTGCAGTAATTCATTGGTATTACTGTACAATATTTATTATCTTCGCCGAACGACGCGATGTCGCAGTGTTCATAGTAATAGCTGCTTGATGATCAGTGCGAGCAATATTCGACGTAATGTAACACGCAAAATATTAATAGAGTTACATGCACGCTACAACGCACGAATTTCCAGTTTACTGTATTCTTGTTCCTACATCATTTATGAAATGTGACGTGTTTGCTATACAGCGCTGCAGCAATAGCTTAATTAATTTATTATGTCAATTTACACGGTACACCGTGAGTTTACAATTTCGTTTAAAATGAAACGCAAAAGCAGAA
Organism: Halictus ligatus; assembly: GCA_028454255.1. Lineage (NCBI taxonomy): Eukaryota > Metazoa > Arthropoda > Insecta > Hymenoptera > Halictidae > Halictus > Halictus ligatus. Next base: position 7,590,320 of record CM052140.1, read on the forward strand.
GCGACCGCGTAAAGCGGAGGTTTCGCAAAGTCGAACAATGGATAGATTTGCGTGTACGCAGAGCTAAGTTTAAATAATTTATTCACCGCCTAATGAATTTATATGAAGAACTGTACGATAGATATAGCTTGGACAAAAACAATCGATATCGTGATGCAAAGTTACATGGTCGTGTACAACACCTGTGATTTCAAAATGTATAGTATAGTTTGTTCGTCGAAAAACGAAATGCATAAAGAGATAATTAGAAAAGATGCATAGACATAATAAATGTCCATTGCATTCCTATAATTCATAGATTATGTGCTTATTATAACCATTAATGAACCTAACTTTTGCTTCAGAAAACAGGCAGTAGCATAAATAATTTATTTATCATACATATAGGAAACTGTGATAAAAATATTGCGCTCGGAAAAATAATTATTATCGCACAAAGTCGTATACTCTTACGATAACAATAGTGATTCTGCAGTGTATACTGGTCTAAATGATTTATTTATAGTGCACTGAATTCGAAAAATTCTGATAAAAATATTATTTGAGAAAGAATAATTATTATCGTAGCACAAAATCACGTGGTCATGATAATTATTAATTGAATTAAATAATTTAATTATCATACACTAAATTTATATAAAACACTGTGCTAGAAATGTTGCTTGAAACAGACTAATAATTGTCGTAGTACAAAGTCGTGAAGTGACTTTGATAACGGGTCGTGTGATACAACTGATATCGTATGATAAGTGTAATTTTAGAGTGCATATTGGTTTAAATAATTTATTTATAGTATAGTGAATTTATATTAAAAATTGTGATAAGAATATAGCTTGAAAAAGAAGAATTAATAACATAAAACGGAGTCACTTGGTGATGCAATTCCAACAGTGATTTGAAGCTGTAAACATTTTATAAAAATATTGTTAACGATTATTTCTCATGTAAAATATGTTTATTAAAATTGAGGATGTGAAATTATTGAAAAAAAATCATTTTCACGGAAAAAAAGATTTTCGCTGCGGACAGGATTCGAACCTGTGCGGGCATAGCCCATCAGATTTCGAGTCTGACTCCTTAACCACTCGGACACCACAGCTTGTGAAAGACTGTGCCTTGAAAATTCACTTGAGCTACACTCCAACTTTGTTACATGGAATATTTTTTCTAATACCATACTACTTTATAAATTATCGTATCATATTACACAATAATGTTACGAAAAATATTATTTAATAATCGTTATTATCATTTAGAATACAATATTGAGCAAATTTAAATTACACTTCATTTACGAAAATTGGAAATTGATCTTTAATTATTTTTTATCAATTAAATAAATTAAGAAGTGAACATTGTTTATCAAGAATTTAAAAACGAATTTAATTTACACCATTTCAAGAAACTAAAGAATGAACATTATTGAATTTACATCATTTACAGAAATTGAAAATAAAACTTTATTTAATTTACACTATTCACAGAAACTAGAAAATGAACTTTAATATTCATCAGGTACAAAAATATAAAGGCTGAACATTATTTGTTCTAAAACTAGTTGTGCCTCGGCACAAATAAGTTCGTAAACCAATTCAATTTAACAATAAATTACACTGTATCCAATTTGAACTGCTCGCAAGTGACATACACACGAAACACACGGTGCGACCATAAGTTTATTCGGTGGTCTTTTTAGTTCGGACTCTTATGCATAGCATTATGAACGATGAAATGCATGGAATCCGTATCCCGGGGACAGAAATGTTTTCCTCGGGAGGGCCACAAGTTTTTGCAAAATGAAGGAATGCCGCGTTCCTGAACGGATGAAAGACTTGAACCGGAAACACTTGTCACTGTCTACGTAATTTCGTTTCTCTGGACAATTTTGCAGGCGCTGTCAGACCAGCTTGTCCTTCTCACCAGCCCCACTGTCCCTCGGAGCCCTGCATGCACGACGGCCTTTGTCTCGAGGGGTGGAACAGGTTTCATTGCGATTGTACCGGAACACCCTTCACCGGTCCTACATGCGGAAAAGGTAAGACCGAGTTTTCCTTTCGGTTCCCATTTTACAGGATTTTTCTAGCCGATCGAAACTGTCCCCTAAACAAAAAAAAATCATGCACATTGCCTTGCGGTGCAACAATTCAATACTCATGGATCGGTGAGACAATTCAATACTCATGGACCTCTCTGCAGTCCAAGACGAGTTAACTCGTTATCCAGGAAGCCTATCAATGGACTACATAAAATTAAATTAATTTGTCATAACAAACCTAGGAAATTAACTCCTTGCACTCGGAGAACCTTTCTTAAGTTACCTATCAGCAATGCATTTATTTATCATTTGCGGAAACTGCATATATAAATTAATTACTTGAAATACTACTAATACTTACTGTATTTGTTATAATTTATGAAGTAGGAATTTTAGGTTTTGTATGAAATCATAATTGGTAGCAATCTTTTTATGTCCCCTGAAAAGGGACATTCGAGTTGCTGACGTTGGCGATGTCCTCTGAGAGAGGACAGTCTAGTGAATATGATATTTTTATAATTTTCTGCTATGCCTGTTACAGATGCATCAACACTGCATCTAAATGGAACGCAACAGATGACAGCGCTGATGCCGGAGGACTCAAAAACGCAAGCTGAAGAACTCACTCTGCGTTTTAAAACCACCAAGCCACAAGGGCTGCTTTTGGCAACGAGTCTCGAAAACAGTCCTGATAGATTGCAAATCTACCTGGACATGGGCAAAGCAAAGATGCTGATCCACATCGGGGATAAGGAGAAGGTGAGTGTAATTTAAATGAAACAATTTAATCAAATACTTAAAAAAAAAACTACTCCGTTATTTTATGCTGACGTCTTTAACGCTTAAAGTGATGTTTTATCTACAGTTGAATTGTTGAAAATAATTCCCCATTCTTTTTACAACAAAACTCAAATCCCCAGAATTTAAATGTACATCAGCTCTCACCAGTATCCCTGTCGAATATTAGATATACATTTTGTATGAAATGGGATATAATCCCATTCGAACATTTGATTAATACCCCTGTCACGAAGAAAAAAAGAGACCGAATATCGAAAAATGTATGGAGCCAACATTTTTATTCAATCGCTGTTATTAAATTCTTGTTAACCCTTATTGAACGGCGAAATTGATTTTAATTCCTCGGTCCCAAAAAGGTCATCGATTCGGTAGGAGTCGACGTTGAATAAACTAAAAGAATTTAATTCTGAAAGTGGGTGGGGCGAAATGTAGAACATAGTAAATTTAATTAACGAGAATAGAGCTCGAAATAAAACAGACGAAGATACTGACGGGGCGATCCGTTTGTAGAGAACAATACTGACTAGACAGAGGTCACCGCAGAGAAAAGAAACGGTTACATGAATAAAAATTCGCATACATTTAAAGACGGCAAGTACAGGTGACGCGTAAACACAAACAAAAAGCGCCAGACACTTAAAGAGTAGTATTCGAGCAACGCTAGAGGCGCGAGCGAGGTAGCGAGGTCTCTGCTAGAGGCACGTGCGTGAACAAAAATTTCACTTCCAAGATTCCCATGGAACTTCTACTCGAGTACAATATCCTGCATAAAACGATGAAAAATGCAGGAAAACAATATTTCAGGACTACATTGAAGTAATAAAACGATCTCGTGCCATTGTTCTCAACATTTCAGCAAAATTGAATTTCATTCGTCATATTATTAACAAACAGCTCTGAACAAATTAAGCGAATTACTGGACTTTCAAATTTCGCTGGTAAAATCTGCTCGACGCTGAAAACGGAAATATTTCGCACGGAACGAGAAAAAATGCAGTGGAACAGCGTTTTAGGACTCCATTGAAATAATGAAATGATCTCGTGGCATTGTTCTTAACATTTCAGCAAAGCAAAATTGAATTTCATTCGTCAGGTCATTAAGAAACAGCTCTGAACAAATTAAGCGAGTTACTGCACTTTCAGATTTCGCTGCGGGAAAACCTACTCGACGCCGAAAAGGGAAATATTTCGCACGGAACGGTAAAAAATGCAGGAAAACAGCATTTTAGGAGGGCGTTTGAATAATGAAACGAACCAGTGGCGCGATGGCGACGCGATTTTAAACCGGGCGGTCCGCGATTCGCGGAACACCCCGGTACCCGTGAAATATTTAAATAACGAACGTTGTAACAAGGTCGAGCGGAAAAGCGGTAATCCTATCACCAAAATAATTCCAGGATCAACACTTTTTCCGTTCGGATTACCAACGTGTTGTCCGTGGCTAATCGTAAACTGGTTTCAGCGGGATGGAATAAATTGCCTGTAAAAATTCAAATCGAACGGAAATAGTGGCAACCGATGGAGTCCCGTGGCCGTAATTCATGGCGGATCTTTCGGATTCCGGTTCTTTAATGGAAAGTGCTCTCGCTGGAGACGAGCGAAACGTTCACGTTCTCTCTCTCTCCTCTCCTCTCCTCTCCTCTCCTCTCCCCTCCCCTCCCTCTCTCTGTGTGTAGTCATTCGAACGACGAATAATATTCGCGTAATACGTCGACGCAACGACGTTTCAATATTCCACTTTACAACCCGCTCCGCTGCGGAAATTATTGTTACGGGCGACGAATTTTTATTTAACAGTGCGCCGTCTCCTCCGTCCCCCCCCCCCCCCTCCCACGCTCCCAGGACACGGGCGTGAAATTCTCCAATAAAATCGTACGACGTGTCCTCGTTGAAGTACGTCTGCTATATACATGTATACACAGAACGCGGCTCGTCCTTGAATGGATCTTTAGTCGACTGATTTTTTTGATGTTTTATTGTTCATTCCTTTTTGGAGGATCTTCAACAACAACTTGTTGCACAAATGAGCAAGCAAAGAAGCTGCGAAAATATTGGAAAAATTCCGACAATTTCTACATAAGGAACGTGCAATCTAATTACTTGCACGTACAGAAAACGATAGTTGTTTGCCCCCGTATCTTCGGTGCTTTAGCACACACACACACACACACACAGACAGTTTCGAAAGCGGTCGATGCAAAGTTGAAGCGCTCAGCAGTCATTATTTAATCAATACAGCCTGCCTCCTTGGTTCATTTTACCGAGATACCACGTACGCGCTACGTTTCTTTACACACCCACACTTCGCCGTTACGCAAACTAAAACCACGAATACGACCCGTTCTTCTACGTAGTGGAACAACATTGCTACTTGCAGAATCTCGAATGCTTACAAGTTACACAGCTTGTTTCTCGTGGAAAGACCTCCAACGATTTCTGCTCTCTAATTGTAAAAGTGGAACATAAACATTCATCGTTACTATGAGCGACTTGGTGTATAGGCTGAATCCTCGAGTTGCATCGAGTACACTGAAACGACGTGTGTGCAGTTTGTTTCGCAAATTTTTATACCAAAAAGCGAACACGCTATTGTGATTTAAGAAAAGATTTAGAAGATAATTTAATTTTTCTGGGGGGAAAAGAACAAATTAGAATTCGCAGTATGCAATTTTCATTTCACTGGGCGAATTGGTTGAAATTTATACTATACTTTGAAATTTTTGAAAGCATTTTCTGTCAACTAAAAGTGAGAATAGCTGTTTGGTGATCGGATTATTACTCTTGTGTAACATGTTCCGTGAATAATACAGTTTCAATACGGCTTCCGCAATTATGATATTTTTGTGAGACATGTAGACAGAATCCGCAACCTAACTGCAAGCAAAGCTATTTCGAGTGGAAACAGAATCGCGGAGTACAACCGCTTTGCGATTAGGGGAGGCCTGTAATTTACGTTTATGTTTCAATCTCGGTCTCTACACGGTTTCGATAATTAAACGGAATAATTGATATGGTAATGAACCTTTTAATTAGTTCGGGGAAAATGGAATCGTCTGTAACCGTGTTCATTAACTGTCGATATAACATCCTCCATTATTTCTTAAACGAATGAACTATTCTTTATTCGCAGGTATCTTCGTGAGCTCTATCTTCGAGCGACCGACAATGTGTACAATTTCATTCCGATATAAGACGACGCTGTTTATTTCGATATAAGAAATTGGCTATCCCCTTTTTTTCTTTCAAACTTTTTCCGCTCGATAACATGCAAGGATATTCTATTTTTTTCCAACGAAAGATAGTGTGAAACATTATACAGAATTTGCCGCTACATTCCAAATAAAACAATAGGCGGTCCTGAGCCATCGTCTTGTATCGGAATGAAACTGTATGGGTGAAATACCGGCGCGAGTCAGAAATGACTCCCGCATAGGCCTAGAACTTGCAGGAGTCCGATGGTTGATATAAATCTATATATTACTGATCGACTTGTATTTAATATAACTTACGAAACTTTTTACTTGAGTTAAATTTAGAAACAAAAATTGATGAAACAGTTGAGGGAAGAGTTTAATATTGTATTCGCAAGAACAGAAATTAAGGTTTTGCGTATGGAGAAGTTTCTCCATAGAGGTTCATCTATTCAGGTTCGTTAGCGACATATCATAGTCCAACGGAGACTTCTCCAACCTAGTGGCTCCACTATTTCGCATTCGGTTCGTCCATGAAAACTATACCATCCTAAAGCTCTCTGATTTCGCATCAGGTTCGTCCGGGTACCTAACGAACAAATTGCAAACCATATTCCTGGGGTAATAATCCTTCGCTGGCCTCTCGCTCTGCTCGCGGTCCCGGCTCGAAACAAAGGGGATAGTTCCGCGATGCACTTAATGAATCAAATCAATTGAATCCTACATACGTATACATATGCATACATGCGCCGTCTCGGTGCAAGTGCAAATAGATTCGAAGCCGCCCTATAGGTAAACAGGTGGAAATGAAATCGGGGTCAGTGGGTGAACACTGTGTGCCAATTAAACGGGTCGAATTAATTAACGGCGCGCAAAATTGCCCACCGACTTTTGCAATATAGATTGTTCCGAATATTGGACAGCGGGTGGCAATGAATTCAGTGAAATACTTTCACATAGTCACCTTGAACGCCAAGATTGACAGAATAAATTCTGCTACTGTTCCCATAATCCTGTAATTACTCCGTTTCAATCAATATTCCGCAAACATTGGGACATTTTACAGACGTTCATAATTTCCAGTATATACTAATAAACACGATTTGCGAAATATACAAAAGTTTGCACATTAAGTAGTGCAAGTAGAAATTTCAGGTAGAAATTGAAAGATATCTTTCAATGTGTGTATTGGTAATAATTGATATTGTTATTGACAGTTTAGTGTGTTTATTAGTATTAATTGCTCTGAAATAGCCGCGAGGGAATAAAGGATCACGGTTTAATGAGGGACCGTATAGTTTGCAGTCCAACGGCGAAAGAATGGGTATTCCATTGTTATTGGAATTCCGCGGGCAAACGAAAAGTGTAATTACGAGACGAAGGAATATAAAACGAGAGAGGCTGGGATAGAGTTAACGAATTTGTATTATGCACCGACCAATGAGCGAATCGCCACTCCACCCTCGAAATCGCTCGGCGATTTATCGGGCGGTCTACTGGATGCATCGTGATTGCAAAATTAGTTACACATACACACCTGTGCGTTGCTCGCCGATGAAATACTCGGAATTTAGAGTATGATTTCGAAAATTTCTGCAATACAGCTTCTTTCGAAATTAACTCTTAGCACTCAAATTGCGACTGTAAGGCGCCACAACAAATTCCTGTATCATTATTTAAAATATTTGTTACATTATTAAAGTCTGTATTTAATAAATTACTAAACATTTCAGTACTGTACGAGTAAATTGTACCATTTTCGTATGTGTAACATGAAAAATATATATATAGTATATATTATATACAAGGAAAATATTTTAGGTCGGAAGAAATGTTTCGTTTTGGAGTTCGGGTGCAAAGGGTTAAAGTCACAAATTATTCGAATTATTACTTCCGCTTGCCGTTCCTTGACCAAATGAAATACTTTTCACATTTTTAAAAATGTGAGTTATTATATAAAAATGAAAGTTATTGTTGGAAAGGTCCTTTAATGGTACGTTATTCAACAAACTACACTTTATACCGTATATACTTTATTAGTATTATAAAGGTGTTTTTCTAAACAACAGTGTTTCCGCGTATCCTGTATTTAATCCTTATGTAAATAGTATAAGTGAAAGCTCTTTACAAAGTTGCGATCTGCACAGGCTAGCTGCTTCTACCAGACTGACTAACAGACTACGGTCTCGACTTTATGACCATGCCTGAGTTCTTCTGTCCTTGGGAGAACCGCCCCTTACGCCTAAACCCTTATACCTAAGACGCTATGGTATCGTTGAATTCCAACAGTTATTATAGTTCAAATCTGCATTTTGCAACAAGATGATTAAATTATATTATTGAGAGTGATTTCTAATAAATCCTTAACTGTGTATCATAGACTTCTAGAAACTATTAAACACCCACCAATAATTAATCTACTAAGCTCTAATGATTCATTATACGATTGGCACAAATTGCCAACAACAATCTCTCAATTCACCGACTTCGCAATCACTATTAACACTTTTGAGCATCCATTAGCGAAGATCGATATTCAAAAAATTTATTTATACGACAAGTAAAACAATTCATCACTGATAGAGAGGTTTCGATTCGTTACGAGCCCCGACGCCGCCATTGAAACATCGAACTCCGCTTCATTCGCGATGAAAAAACTTTCGACTAATATAGTCATCGGGAACGACCGTTTCATTTCACGGAAACAATCGATTCCGACAGAAAACACTGGAAATTCCTGGTCGGAAAACAAAAAAAACGAAAAAATAAAAAAATTCTCGTGCGCCGTCAATACTTTCCGCGGGATAATCCCGAAGACCTTGATAGAGCATTTCTATTAAAATTTTTCACCGACTCGGCAAATATTGACGATTCTCCGATCAATAGCGTTATACGCTATTTGCATTGCCCATGTCGCACGCCGCGAAAAATTGCGAGTGGCGCGTTTCGCCGTGGAATCGAATCAACCTCGGTTTTTGAAAACAACGTGCGCCGACGGCGGAAGAAAAAATCGTACAGGAAGAAACCGTCGGAACAAAAATGATTACCAACGGGCTGCAGGAGCGGAGAGCTCTCGCGTTGATTCTACATTGGGTTTGCAACAACAATTCTTCCGAGAAAATGCTATTTTTTTTACGTGACGTTGTCGAATTGAAATTGCGCTGTGTGTCAAGTATCATCGAGGGTATTAAGGGGATGGACAAGTTTCATGATTCAAAAACTGTGCCATTTTTTCTTTTTTTAGTTACTCTTCTGAAAATTTGAAGTACGTAGAATATTGTAACGAAGCATTCTTTTAGAAGTTTGAGAAGAGGATAGTAAGTGAACATTTTTAATACCTTTTTCAAAGCTGTTTTCAAAGCAGTGAAGAAACTTTTACTTATATACTATATTTTAGACAATATGTTTCTATTGATAGATCAATAGGAATTTTTTATGTCGTACATTAAATTTCTTTGCAAACAATGGTGGTCAGCAATCCACGACGTTCCAAGAAGTGAGGTTTTGAAACAAAAAATATTTTAGTCATTTTATGATGTATTGAAACAGAAAAAATTGGAAAACGTAGCTGTAACTTGCACTTTCATCCTCCCAAAAAGTTAAAATTTTGTACATAGCCATATGTCTGAAAAAATTCGGGAACTTGCCTTATTTTCGCACCCCTCAGGGTGGGTATGCCTCCCCACTTAAGAGGATAGTTTTGGGAATTAATTTCAAGAAAACGATCGAACCTAGTAAAACGAAATTTTTCACACACATACCTATATATTTGATAGCATTTTTTCTAAAACACTCGAATAAATATTACCGAAGTTATGTACATTTATATCGAGTGTCGTCCTAGCATGACACCTACAGCAAATCATCCCTTAACGACTTGATCAAAAAGTTGTTCAAAAACACAAGAAACTTACCACCACATAAAGTACACATGTACAGTGATTTTAAACAATCTTCTATCCACATGATCCACACGATCGTCGATGATCTACCTTCCACGAACGTAGATATTTACCCCGTTACAACCTGGGTGATCTACGACTCGGTCGCACTGTTACAAACCCGATTTGCGTTGAAAATTTCTTTGTGGGCCCGGGCGGAATATTTAAATAGCGAATTTTAATTAAAGTTTGCCAAGGCTGGTCAAATATTTACGATCCCCTGATCAATTTCCGGGGAGGTCTCGGGCTTCCGGTTGGACCTGCGGCCCATCAGGCTGTCCGGAGTCGCTCTCTTTTTTTCATGCTGTCTATTGCCATCGTCGCGAGCATCATCTCTATTTATTTTCTTTCACCGCGGCCCGACGTTTTATCCGTCGCGAACAAACGGAGCGGCAGTAATGCCTCGAGACCTCGGAAATAATTCTTCTCGCGAGGAAACGGCGCATTTGTTTTCTCCTCGGGGGTGAGAAGGAGAGAGAAAGAGAGAACGTGAGGAGAGGAGAGGAGATGAAAGAATAGAGCAACGTGGAACCAGCGAAAGCAGCCAGTAGCCGTCGACGCGTTCCGCTCTGCTCTTTCTTTCGTTCTTGATTTTTTTCTCTCTCCCCTAGCAAACCGAGATCGTTCCACTCGTCGACGACGACGATGATTCCTTCGACGAAGCCCAGAAGCAATTCGAGAATGAACGCGATAAGACCGAGGACACGTTTGGCCGCTCGCTCGTGAAAGACTCTGATCATCGAGGTATCGGCGCGTTTCCTCTCGGCCCAACGACGATTCCCGCTCGAATAGAACACCGGAAGTCTCTCTCTCTCTCTCTCTTTCCTTCCCCCTCTCACTCTCCTCCTCCCTCTCTCTAGTAGCGTGAAACACTGCGCGAACTCACCTGCACAGCTTCATTGTTACGCAAGGGCTCGCGTATAATATGTTTGCGCTACGCCGCGTCGGTACGCTTTTGTGCGGGGATGTACAGAAACGTTCCGGTAATTGGCTCGGTCCGCAAATTTGCTCTGGGTAAAGATGGAAAAGTATGACAGCTCGAATTTGTGGGATCTGATAATGGCTATTTTTTTAACGCGACCCTTTTTACCGGCGGCTTTTACTCTGCAGCTTTATTTTAGGACGCCGCAAGGTGGACTGTTTCCATAAAATCGGCGCAGTTAGCACATTATCCACCGGCGAATATTCCATAATTTTTGGAGGCTTAACTTCACTTTGGCAACCCTGAAATGGTCCCCCTCGACTACCTACTCCCGACCAACTTGGATTATACCTTCTCTTTGAGATCCCGTACATAATTCGTTATATTTTAATCACTGTTCGACGACAGCTTGTTCCGGGACAAAGTGTAATCGTTCGACTTTAAACACGCATCACTTTTCAGCCAGTGAATTCCGCGCCTTAAAACTTCGATTTTTGGCATTCATTTCATTTTCTCATCAAGATGTACAGGATTATATAGTAAAAACCTTTTTGAAAGTCTGAAAAGCCTATAAGTAGGGTTCCGGTGGATGAAGTGTTGGAAAATTTATTTCACGGGCATGAATTTTGTCCAGCCTTTTGCCATTCTGGTCCATTATGTGCTGTTGTTATTAAAGATCAGATAAAAAGTATTATTTGTAAGTGAAATATTTTAGAAATTAATAGAAATGATTATTTTTTCGATAGAGTATAAAGTATGACGCACATGTAAAGTTATCAATAGATATTGGATAAGAATAAGGGAAGCATTTTTTTGCGAGCGAAATAGTGTAGAAATTAATTGCTATTTATGAGCAGAAGGGATTCCACAATCAATGTACAGTTATTAATGAACGGTTATTAAAAAACGGAACAAAAATGTTGAACTCGGCCAAAGAAATTCATTTTACATCCGCGCTTTCGTTGAAAACTTTTTTCCGGCGGACATTTTCAATTTCTAAGCGGGACACGTAACAATGGTGGACTAGTAAAATATTTAAAATGTAAATACAAACAATACGTACAGTTTCATTTGTTTCAACAATAATATTTACACATGTGTACATGCATAGCTGCACGGTTCTATGCGACATGGGCTGTGTTGTTACGTAACATTTTGTTTGAAAGAATGAGAACGCGGTTTTTCGCGTGTTTCGTGATTATGTTTTTAGTTACAGTACACGCGATGCTGTAGACGAGACACGCCTAGATTGTGTTCCGCATTTCTGACGAATCACGCCGATATATTAATTTCGGTCGAAGATCATTTAATTAAGTCCTTTAGCGAGACTCTCGTATGAGTAATCGTATTAAACTCGATGTCATGATCTGCTTTATTGATTAATTGCAATGTTATCGACAGAGTGCTAGGTATTTTCTGTGCACGCGGCGTTATAATTAAACGCAAATTACCGCTTCGGAGTCTATAGAAATGCTGTAAATCAAAAACTGTACGTTCGCAGGAGGAAAAACAACGCTTTATCTGCGGAGATTTTATAGACGATTTGTTGCGAATTGCAAGCCAATTGTTTCGATTGCGTGGCGTGGAATTAATGTGATTCTACATTCATAACAATTGATCAGTATTTTACAAATCCAAATTGATGAGAATTCAAATTCACAATTTTTTTAATCCCTTTTTCCACATATCAGTAGATGTTTCAATAATTTGTAGTTGTACGCAACGAAATATGTAATCCTTTGGGATAGCTAGACATTGATTTATAGAATACTATAACATTATGATTTACTACGTTCTTAGTCACTGTATCTTGTTACAGTAGCACTAATTGTTGTATTAAATTTCTGTTTCTATTTCTCAAGAATTTCAAGAAAAGAATAAGTCAGAACTACAAAGTAGATAGAGAAAAAGAATGAAATAAAACAGTTTTATAAAAATAATTCGTATGAAATTTTACATAAAAATCCGTAGTGTAATTAAGTCCATCAATGTGTATTCAGCTTCTGTTCTTTCGCAAAACAGACTATACACGCTGTGCTGAATAAAATAACAAGGGCTATAAAAACCACTTAATTGCCCTCGAAATCGTCAACCCAGATCAAACATAGACCTTTCCGACAGAAGTTCCTCCCTTATTTGCCGCAAAAATAAATCAGTAGTACAATAAAACACCTAATAAAAGGACAGCATCCACAAAAAACAACAAACTAACCGTCCACGAAATCATCAATCCAGATCAAACATAAACCTGTCCGACAGAAGTTTCTCTCAACGTTCATTTTGAAAAAAGAACCGATGGGACAATAAGCGATGGGAAAACAGCCAAACTATTTGCAAAATCATTAACCTAGATCAAACGTTTCTGACAATAGTTCCTCTTTCTGTGACAGTAGACGAATCTATAGAACCGTACAACATCTAACAAAGTAACAGTCTTCCAGCCACCTACACGTCATTTTTTTTAAATTATACCAATTGCAAAATAGAAAAACCATTCTGAATTCATTACAAACGCGTTTCCTAAGCAATAAGAAGTACGTTCTTCCTATTGACATTTTAACACTTGCGCTTTACTCGCTACCACTTCTCCGGCTGCAACTATTGAGGACTCGCTATTGTTAAGTTTAAGCCCTATTTGGTACGATGCTTTTTGACTTAGAATTTGATGCTTCAGCCCAATTCGTATAAAAATATTAGGCATTACTTCTAAGAAACTGAAGCTAACCCCTATATTGCGATAAAAAAGCAAAATGAGAAAGAAAAGATTGCAGCAGTGGAATGATTTCGACACAGGCCACGCGGCGGACCCCACTCTTCTCGTGGGAACGGTTGCCATTGGTGCTCAGCGCAGTGTCGCCAGATGAGGGGAAGGAGCACGAATTGAGGGGAAAAAGTTACCCGTACCACACAGTACCAGAATATGCATGACAGAGACAAAACGCGTCACGTGACCGGGCCTGAGAAATATCACGGTAGAAGGGGAGATTAGAGAGGGGGAACAAGTCTTGATCTGGCGACTCTGACTCATTGTCAGTGTCACCACATCGCTCTGTTCCAGTCACACTCGATACGTGCTTTGCTGTCTTCGTCAAGCGATTCGTCCAATAGCAGAAGACGCGTAGCGCGAATTGGGGATATCACGTGGTACAGTGAATTCTCGATATATGTCAACATCACGGGTCTTTTCAGCGTCGCATATCATCCAGGAGACATACCCGTGCATACTCTTCGGCGTCCGAGGTCTCTCGAGCTTCGCGGCCCTTCACGGGGTATACCACGCGGTAGTAGGGATAATTCCGCGACGTTTATCATCCAAGCCTTGGCGACATGTACAGAGAAATCACAGTACCAACTCACTCAACAGTTCTCACTCCTGATAGACGTATAGTATGTCCCTCTAGAAACCGTGCGATATTGAATTTGAAAAATTTTTTCGTACAACTAACAACTTACGAGTTATGCAAAGTCCTCTATACAACTGGTACAAACTGCGAAAAATAGAAAAGCCTACGATGTTTCATCCAGGGTGTGTAACGCTGGTGTCCAGAGTCGCAAAAACAATAGACTCATTGTGGACAATAAGATCTCAATAGTTGGTTAACGAACATTCCCAACAAACTCGTTTGTTAAACACGTTCTGCTCACTTCTTCGCTGGAGTCCAACAAAATCATGTTCCCTGGTTTCTATCACCTCTGGCAGCAAGTACACGTGCTAAACATTGGCAATAGTTCGCAACAATCGTGCCCAGCTACTAAACTCTGGAATAAAACTAGCAATGTCGTTGCAGATGTTTCATCAACAACCGGCGGGGTGGGGAAAGGGAGGGGAGAGGATTGTCGTTCGATCAGCCCCGTCCATAACACGCCGCTCCAGCAAACAGCTTATCGTTCGAGCCTGGCAAAAAGACGCGCGCGGTCGTCTGAAATCGATAATGCTATCACACGCCGCGCCACGCTATGCCGCGGCATGGCACATCGCGTCGCGTCGCACCAGGCCACGATTGAACGCTTATGCAGCTGCGATTTCCTGCGCTGTGCACCGCTCCCTGCCTCCCTCCCACCCTCTCTCTCTCTCTCTCTCTCTCTCTCTGTCTCTCTCTCCCTCCGATGAATTCGATAAAACCCGATCGAGCTCAAGCACCGCGACAAAACGTCCCTTAATTGCCAGATTGATTCGCAGCTAGGTGGCGTGGCAGGGACGCGCGATTATCCGAGCGTGAGCCGGCGATAAAGTTCCCCAAGGGGGAGGGGGAACCGTAATATCCGCCTACTGATAGACTTTCTGTGTAATTTCACCTCAGCGAGAGTGCTCTTTCTGCTGTGGCACCACACCCCCGCATCCAAGAGACAGAGAGAAAGAGAGAGAGAGGGGGGGAGAGCCCAATTCCTCCACAACGTTTTCTCACACGATCGCTACCGTCCGATTTCCACGCGAGCTAACCGGTATTCAAAGCAACCCAGCCGAGCGATCGAGATCCAACCGCGTCGGATCTACCCGTTTCATCGGAATCGACTACAAAGGAAGCGTGATGTTTCTTTTTTCTTTTCCTTCTTTTTTCTTTTTTTTTTCGCTGGTAATGAGAGAGGAACTTCTGCTCGACGCGCCCGTGTTTGATCTGGGTTGATGATTTCGGGGACACTTGGTTTTCTCCGACGGTGTTGGCGTTTTATTAGGTGTCCTGCGTTGTCCTACTCATTCCCTCTTGCCGATAACAAGGGGAGCTTCCGGTGGCCGCCTTCGTGATTGTTTCACGATTTTCTTGATCGTTCATTTATTTCTCTTCTGTTGATTTACTTTCGTTGTCGAAGAGAGGAACTTTTGCCGACGCAATTTGTGTCTGGGTTCGTGGTTTCATAGGGGGTTGGTTTAGTTTTGGACGTAGCCATTTTATTAGATGCCTTACTATTAGATTGCCGATTTTTATTTATTTTGTGTACAAATTGGCTGGTTGAAATATAAAACAGTAAAAGGTTAGCGATATCTAAGGATATTGTTGTGTTTGTAAAATCGAAAATCAATATGTTTTCAGTACACTTTAATACGTTCAAAATAATAATATAAATTTTAAAATATTAATTTTTAATTCTTTCAATGTTTACAATAACTGTGTAAAATCCGCAATCCAATTACGAGATTTAGCATTAATTGGTTCGTACAAACGAGGCTTTACAGTAGTATGTATGAGTTTCATGATTTTCCGGATGATTTATTTTTGTGTGTGGTCATTTGATTAAATGTTTTATAGTCCACGTAATCCTGCTGTCATAGTACATAACGTTTCTAAATATTCTCTACAAAGATACTTAGTTTTACATTTAGATATCGATGACTAGATCGAGAGTTGGTCGATAGAAAATAATAAAACGTATACTCGGCCAGGTGTACACGAATTATTGCGGTGTTGCAAAGGTGACGTTAGATGACAAACGTGTGTCAGGTGCCACGTGATAAATGAATATCACTGGTGACCCCGCAGGTGAAACCAGTTACCAGATAGTGACGAGTTCCATGGATTTATAGTGGTTTAACCAAACGAGGCACGTCCGCCATTGTTAGTTTATCGATGACCGTACTTCCAGCACAGTTGACTATCGATGCATCAGGATCTTCCTGCAGTTCAGCCGCTAGAAAATCGCAGTGAACGTTAAGAATCATACCTCTCACAAATCCTTCATATTCTATAGTTGCAAGCAGATAACAACGGGATTGGAAACATTAAACATTCACTTCGAACTAAATTACTGAAAAGTCTGTTGATTGTTTTGTTTAGACCCCGATAGAATCCTTAATCCACTGCTGAAATAATAACACTTTTCTTAAACTCTCCAGGGAGTACGTCGGTGCATTATACTAACTCTGGCGAATATTTCAAAATTTGTTACACTCTCATGCATCATTCGTAGCTGTAAAAAAAATATCGAAAAGTCGAAATCATCAACATCGATCATACAAAAAAGAAAAGAAACTTTTCTTTTACAAACAAGAAATAATCTTCAAAATTTCCTAAAAACAAAAAGAAACTGTACATATTTTTGTACGTCTATATCCACATCAATACTCAAATAGCGATAACTAGACTCCGAATTTTAAGCATTTATAGCAAATATGAATAGATTAAATAGAAAATAGAAAAGGCATTAGAAGCATTCATATATGCCTTTTTAAGATCATTAAAAGAGATAGTACATTTTCAATTTAACTTCAGTCTCTTCCAATTGACTTGGGCAATTTTTATTTTGCATAAAAATCCGCATCCTGGTAGAAGAAACGCATAACGTTCTAATTTAGTAGACTTTGCTCAAAGCCTCCAAACAGAATAAAAAAGTAAACTCCGGCGACCCTAATTTTTATGAACGACTTGCCAGAGCCTGTCTTTGCAGAAACATCCTAGACAATAACAATGACCCATAAACAATATTGTTTATCGCGAAAGCGTGAAGCACCCGGCGCGCGGAGAAACAGAAAAACGCTCAAAATTCCCCGCGGAAGTGTCGCGATTCGCGCATAACCGACGCACTGATCTCTCGTAACTTCCGTCCGCAAGCAGCCCCGTGTCTTCATTAAACCCCCGAAACTGGCCTCGTTGTGTTTCCCTAATGGCAAGCACTGGTAGCGGCCGGTTCCCGCTAATTGCTCGCGCTTAAGTATCCATTATTGCATCCGCGCGACATAATTCAATCGGCGCGTTTCCGCTCGAGGCGCTTTCATTGCGCGCGCCGTGGCACAAATTTCCTCGGCGTTTGAGTCGACGACGAGCGGGTTGCATCCTGCAACGCATAATCAATCTCGTTTCTAGACGGACGTCCCATATACAAACCGAGCCATACCGTGTTTTACTCGTTAATGCGTACACTCGAAAATAAATAGCGGGAACAATGGAAATTGCTGGAGCTTTGTTAAAACGTTCACCGTCGTGTACAGTCAGTCGGAACAGTCGCCGTTTAACATTATTACAACCGGGGATTAAAAATAACGAGTAGGATCGTTATGCAAAATAATAATTTTGTTCAGTGGAGAAAATAATTTTATATAACGAACGTGACGATTTCTGTTGCAGGTACTTGTGGTTGGACAAGGTCTGAACGACGACATGTGGCACACACTGAAATTTTCCAGAAGGGCGAACACTCTGAGGTTTCATGTCGATAACGATCCTAGAGTACAAAGTAAGTGGCGACATACTTTAACCCTCATTTAGTGTCATAATGATTTAATACGATTGCGGTAAGAGTGTTTTAACCGACACGGTACTTACCGGCTATTATTTAACAGGTTTTGATTGCTGTGTCTGAAGGGAGAATTTCTTAATCAATTTTTCGAGTAGCTATCACAATTTCGATCTTACAATTAGATAAAAAAAACCTGAGTACTATTACTTGAGATGAAATTACTAAATTAATTAGGCGAGAAGCTAGTAAATTAATCCAGCTCTCCAAAAAAATTCAAGTGGGTTAGTCAAATTTTTAAAAAGTTATTGCATTTTATTCAAAAGCAAGGGATTCAATTTATGGGATTAAAGTTTAAAGTCAAATAGGTACTGCAAGATTCTTTTTTTAAATGGTTTTTGGGGGAGGGGGATGCGAGTGTTAACTTGATATTCCGAACAGCATTTTCCCTGGAAAATCGGCTCGGAAGGGGGACGGTTCGCGTAAAGAAGAATAAATAGCGAGAATAACAGTCCCGGCGAATACTTATCGAAAATCGAAAAGTCTGTTCGCGGAATGCGGACAGCCGGTGAATTTTGGGAAATTTGCGTCTCAATGGGCATTATGACGGGGCTAGTCAAGCAACAATTGGCATTAGGCTCCTCTTGTTCAGCCTGGCGCGTTTCTCTGCACGGTTTTCTGCGAGAGCGGCCGTCATCGAGTCGCACACCGCTGATCTTGTTCGCGCTTTTCGTTCTCTAACGAGATACGAATACAAAGAGGGGCTCTCGTTCCCCGTTCGAATGCGAGCAACGAGTAGAGCCGCGCTCGAAAAGCAGAAATATTTCTATTCGTCGATTCGTGCCTCGTAATAATCGGACGCACGTGCGTTTCGGTGCGTCGCCGATCTGCACAATCGTCGGCTCCCACGTTGCACTCGAGTCTGCAATACAGTCTGCAATATTAGATTGCAACCAGCGAAATATTCGTTTGAATTCTATCTCTTCGAGAGCGCTGCATTCCCACTGCGAAAAATCTATTATTCAACACTCTTAAACCATACGAATTCTATTAAAATTCAATTTAAGTAAGTTAGACAAAAGTGATTAGCTATGCAAATCTTACTCGACTTATTTTGTGAAAACCCAGGGTGAAAAACAAGTTCGATTCATCACCTAGAAAATTCCTTGTGGTAAGCGTATGGAGACGTCATTAATATTTGTTACCGTACATATTTTTTTGAATTTTAAAAATGGTCACACGCTAAAAATGCGTACCGATCCACAGTATAAAAATTATATTTACCAAGGTGATGTATAGACTGCGGATTTTACGCGTTTATGACAAAAATGAGTATAAATGAATATGAAACAGTCAGAGCGTTTAAAGGATTTGAAAATCCTATTGTTCTTTTTTGAGCTCATCTTCTCTTTAAAAATGACGGACACTGTAAAAAGAATTATGTTTAACATCGAGCAGCACAGACTTTTCCCTTGGTCAAAAATAAACGGTGAATTTGATGAGAGTGCACATAGTTAAAACACGAAGCTAAAAATGACGTCGATATAATGCGAACATTATATGCATGACATAAATCTCATCCGATGACGTCACTCTCTTAATGCGTTGCTATCAACATCCATGGATTATCTTGTAAGATAATGCAACAGTCGAAAGAATGTCGATACTTTGCGACCACGGGTTTTAAACATATTCACGAAAATTGAAAACTATGTCCGTCACTTCGGAAATTTATTCGTTCAAAAATCAAAAAATTGTTTCAACCCTTATTTCAATACGTGGATGCCTATCGTCAATGTGTCTTTCAAATTTTGTGCCGTTGCTGTAGATTTCTACTTTCTTGGATGATTACAAATCGAAATAACATTTGTAACTTTAATATTATCCTCATTAAGGATAATCAACTGTACATTTACATCTTTAATTCAAGACGTCATCTTTTCTCATCACAATCACAATTACGTTAATTTTCGTCCGATCAAATCGATGTTCATTTAAATTCCAGAAAGCACCCAAAAGACAAAATATTTAGAAAACACAGAAATTAAAATCATGTAATCTTGGTTGTGAAAAATTTGTCTCCGATGGGGTTACTGAACGTTCTACAGAGCATTTCGTGTAATATCGACCAGCGATCGGCGTTTTAATGAAACAATTTCGAAAAACGAGAGCAGTTCCGCCCCGAAAATAAAAGCCACAGGTCTTCCGTGCATTACGCCCTAATAGGAGGGCCAACTTTCCCTGAAACTTCCGAATGAAAACTTATAAATGAAACGTACATACGAACAAAAGCAATCTGGAGCGGGGGCGGAATGGACCGAGTCTCTTGCGCGTTGCTAGCTCTCCGACAGCGGCATTCCGAAACCAATCAACTATTTTGCAGCTGCGTCGGACGTACAATTTGCCATCGCGAGCGACATATTCTTGAAAGTACGTTGTTCGAACGAGCCTCGGTCCTGGAACAGCCGGAAACACGTTAAAAAATCATGACGATTTTCCGCTCAACGGATGGAAGCCAACACAATTTTCCCGTCTTTCGTCATTTCTCTCGTGTCCGGCGTCATGTTTCTTTCGCCTTGCCTGCTCCAATGTCGTCACTGATGCTGCACCACAAATTTTAAAAAATGCACCATCACATTTAGACGTTGAATGACGCTTGTACACGTGGATTTCCAGAAATCTTGTCCTTTTCACTTCTTGGACACTAGATTATCGGACCTCTAAATATTACTATTCTACGTTATTTTATAAAAATGACAAGAGTTTATTTATCGAAATTTTTAGCTATTCCCTCTGTAGTATATACCGAAAGAAATAAATTTGTTGAATAATTTCTCATTAAAAATATCAGAACGTTGGGAGTCACTAAATTAAAAGTTACTTAATTAAAAATATTAGAAATTACAAAATTCTGCAAAAACAAGTCGATCCGTTTCACGGAAGAAGTTGCTTTCTCGTTAAGTAGCATATGGCCGACCAAAAAAATTAATTTATCGCAGCAAGAGCTCCCCAAAAAATATTATACCGAAAGTTCGCATTCCCTGCACCGAGACAATTTTCGAAAACAATTTCGCCAACACTTTGCCGCGAATAGAATTTCCGGGCGGATTTTCGCGCAGCCGAGCAAAGGTAGGTATATTTCATTGAAGCCAACCAGCGTCGCGATTAAAAAAAAGAGTTCCCCTTCTTACTAAGTGGGGGAAAGAGTGCAACGCGTTTGTTATCGAAAAAGAAACATTTCAATCTCGGCGGGAAAAAGATATAGAAACGCGGCAGCCGCAATATTAAAACTAATATTCGCGGTATAGTGTTCGAAAACGGGGAACTCTCCCCCGGAGTTTCCGGGGTTCCGTTACAAGGTGTACCGATGCAAATGAAACGACAGGCTTTAACGGCGCGCAGGTGGAAGGATGAAGGAAGTAAGGTAAGGAGCGTTGGAACCGAGTAAATTGTGTGTCGGTGCCAGACGTAAAACAGTTGATTGGTTTCGAAACGCTGCGTCAGCGACGATTGCACGGGGTAAATAGCGTCGGTATTGTAGTTGCGTTTCGTGTCGGGTACCTATTACCATCAATGAGAGGCAATCCGATTAGTTCCCGAAGCGATAAAGAACGCTCGGCTCCTAGAGCGAAAGAGTTCGCGCTTTTATAAGCTGCCAGGACGATCGTTTCGTCCTTAAATATCCGGGACACCTCGCGCGAAGAAATTTCATTTATTAGTCTCCTAACTCTACGCTGTCCTCGTGCCGCTCTAATTTATTATTAAGTTGCGGATTTTTATGCAAAAGAAAAATTACGGAAACCAGAGCCGCTTGGGAATTTCTTTGTCTCGTAATAATTTTATTTAGTGGAAAATACAGATTTTTAAATTCTTCTTATCCTACATCTATGCGCTGTGTTGATTTTTAAGAAAATTTCAAAATTTTTTTAATGATACCAGACGACTGTTCTGTACTGAGGTTTCGCACACATATTTTCGACCATATAATATAATTTTTTGAAGTTCAGCGAAAATTGTAGGAGTTATAGCTCCTTGAACAGGAGCATATAAAAAAGAACTACTTTATTGGCTGAACGAACTGTATCCACGTTTACGATTTTACCAAATACAAACAAATACAGCAATGTAAAAAATGTTCCATGATAATTTACTTAAAAATATAAAATCTCAACAGTAATGCTTACGCCTCTTTACCGAATCGAATATTCAACAGAGCCTTGAGCGACTCGAAACGGATCAAATCGACGTAAGAGTTCCGTGACACGTGTACGGTTTTGCGTTAATTAATTCGCTTCCAGCGTTTCCGCTTTACCGTCCGCAGATTTTCGTCGGCAGATAATTAGAACTGATTACCAGGAGCGTTCGAAGTCGGCCAGCGAAAAACAATAAATCGCGGGAACGCCGAAGCCTGGTGTTCCGTGTCTGTTTTAATTAACACCAATTATAATTAATGCCCCGTGTATGCAATTAAACGGGGGAATGCCGGAGATGGAGGCAGCTGAACAACAACTGTACAAACGGGGGAAAGGAGAGCTTATTAAATCAGATCCCCGCGTCGCCATTCGAGCGAAACTTTTGCTCTATCCCGCCGAGATTGCCCCCGTGAATAGTCTTTCCGAGACAGATCGAGCATAATGGAGAGCCGCGAGGATCTGCCAGTGAGTCGCCGATGCGAAATGAATCTTTTCTCGGCTTTGATCGCGACGATATCTTCCCCTGTTTGACATTCGGACGCACAATTTTTCGAGACTGGATATACTCGAGATGATCGCGTCGGCTTTTCTCGAATATGATGAGATAGATGCTCGATTATGCTTGTGAATGTTCCTAGAGACGATCCTGAAGTCAACATTTTGTGTGTCTACCGTGAGTTCCAAATCAAACGATTTAGGATCGCTTTATTATACTGGAGATTTGCTGTGGTGCATTGTTTCGAAAATTTTTGGAAATCAACTAATCTGCGACTATATTGTACATGTACTGTCCGTGCCCCACAAGAGTGTCTCGGGGGACGACACTCGCTCGCACCGCCTATTCTCACCGTTGATGCGGCAGTAGACCAATGCTTAGGCTTTCACGTCACGCGCTACACAGTATGTGCAACCTCTGTAACCAATAGAGTAGCTGGAGGCGTGCCCCTTCCATTCTGACCAATCAGCACCGCACCCCTTTCACGAGACTTCTTGTGCGGCACGCACTGTACAAGTTGCAGTATAAAACTGAAAGCTCACTGTTCGTTGCAGGACCATAAACATCTACTTTCCCGGTTTGATTAGTCGTATTTCCCAAGTCGTACGACAATACTCATATTTCATTTTCCGAGCAAAAATCCCGGTTTCTTGTTCCGTTAACAACATTCCGATAGGAAATCTAAATAAAGCCGTGCTTCCCTCGCTGATTCTTTTTAACGTTCCTCTGCGCGGCGTTTCCGATGTCCCCTGGATTTACTTTTCTGTTTTTATCTGCCCCCCTCTTTCTCTCCCTCTCTCCCTCTCTCCCTCTCTCCCTCTCTCCCTCTCTCCTTTCTCTCTCTCTCTCTCTCTCTCTCTCTCTCTCTTTCCCGGTTTCTTTCGTATTTCTTCCACTGCCAACGTATTGTCCCTCCATCTCCTCAGGTTCTGTATGCGGAATTCCTACCGGAATTGCCTGCGCTTGCCTCGGCTGTTGCACGGATATTTATGCTAAACAGGGATTTTGAAATACGATATTGCGCGAGAGCGGATGCCGAGCTGCAGCCCCGGGCACGGACGGAACCGATGCGAGGGGGTGCGTTTTAAAGAAAACAATGATCCGGGTAAATTAATACCGCCATTATTTCCGTTAGTCGCGTACAGAACCCGGACTAAAGTATTCGCAAATCTCGTGCGTCGATATCCGGAATTGGTTCGCCGATTTAATGCGAAATTACTAAACTAACGATCCAATCAAACGAAGAAATGTTTATGCTCGTATTTCATCCCTTATCAACATCCTTTTTTGAAGTTGCACGGAATAGTATTTCGAAACAGTATTCTTTTCGATGAACGTTAGTTATATCGCAGGGTGAGAACTGCCCTTAAGCTTTCAGAGTTGGGACATATACTTTGCTAAATATCTTGTAAGTAAAGTAAGCCGAGTAAACCGCTAATAAATTAATATTTTTCGTAATTCCAAAGGGTGGAAATTCGAATCAATTAACACGCTAAGTAAATGAGAGATCCCATTATGAAATATTAATAAAATCAAAGGGACATCGACCGGTTTAAAAACGAAACGAAACGGTGTTCGAGCGAAGTGTATCCTGACCGCGGTATTAATTAAAAATTGTATTAACAGCGTAGCGAACGGGCCGGTATCAATCGTGCGTTACTGTTAGCTTGAATAATATCCCCTCGAGAAATATTCATTCAACCGGTCGGGGCCATTAGTCGTTCCACGAGCCGAAATAATTTCCTCCGCAAACGTTTGTATTCCGCGAACTCTACGTTTTCCAGGGGAAATGGAGAAACGGAACGGAACATAAGGACGGATGTTTCATCTGACTGTAATGACGTCGGGCGACGACTCCGACGGTAATCGTCGTCGCGTGACGCCGGCCCCGTTTAGCTCTTACGTTAAAAAATTAGATGCCTCGAGTGTTCCCCGAGAAGCCCAGAGACGAGTAAAACACAGAGGGCCAGCTTTTTCACCCCAAAAAAAAGAAGCTATAAGAAGGGACGGAATTGACGTGGAACACTCGCGAATTTTATGCAGACGGTAACTCGCTCAACGTCAAACTTGAAGCGAGCGAGATCTCTCGAAGAAACTCCCATTGTTCCTTTATTAACCCTCTTCACTCATGCTTCGCCGTAAATCACAATTTACCTACTCAAAATGCCAATTAATATCGCTTGACGATTTTACTTCGCACGTGAACGCGCTTTCATTCAATCGTACACAAAATTAAATTAACACCACCAATGAAAATACAGACACAATAATAATAATAATAATAATAATAATAATATTCCTTAATTTTGTATTTTCTATATATTATAAAATTATCTGCATTATTTACTCCTCTTGACAATTTTTACTTCGCACGTGAGCGTACGTTCATTTATTCATGCACAGATTAAATTAACTCTACCAATGAAAATACAGAAACAAAATAATACTAAAAATTGAAAGATTCCCTAATTTTGTATTTTCTATATAATTTAAAATTTTCTGCAATATTCTCGTCATTAAAAATTTGTTTTCAATGTTGTGCACACTTCATTCAAATCTACTGATAATTTAAACTGATAATCCACTTTCTATGCATTTGAAAATGTTCCACAATATTCACTTCACTCAAATGCACGAAGTACTAACAATTAAAAAAACAATGTATAGAAGTATAGAAACGAAACAGCCCAGGCCATTAAAAAATTCCTCCGTGTCTGCACAGTAGCTTTCTATTATTTTAAAATTGTCTCCGCCATTAGGTCACTTACAAACTTAATTAAGAAAACCGGCGGAATGCTTAGGGAACGGGAACCGCAACCGTGCAAAGAAATTTGTCGAGCACCAATTTGCATACCGCATCAGAAGCGTGGACAATGGGCGGTGTGCGAAAGTTGCGTGAAAAATCGCCGAAGAAATTTTTTAATTTCGGGCAGACACCGAGGCTCGGTCGGCGCCGTTCATCTTGCGAAACTTCTACGATTTTCTTTAATTATTCAAACGCTCGCCGGGAAGCGCGGCGGATGCTCGCGCGGAAAAATGTTTGCGAGAACGTACAACAGGAACGGCACTAGACAGCCGACGTTTTCGATAATAGTTTGCAACTTCGACAGCAGGCCGAAAGTATTAAACTGGGCGTTTATAAATTATCGACAGGCTCGAAAGTAACTTTCGCGAGCACTTTGCGTTCGGCGCATTAGCGTTGCATTCGTAGTCGCGTTCGAATGAAATTCCCATGAAATGTCAAGGAGAAACGATGCACTCGAAGCTGTGTGGCCATTGTAACGCAATATACAATTCAATCGATTGCATTTTTTTCCGGAAAAAACAAGCTTTTTCAGGTGTATTTTTCTTTTTCCGAAAACGTCACATTGACACTTACCTACGGGTTTGGTAATTTCTGTTGAAAATAACAATGAAATGAAAAATACTGACTTCAGCTTGAATTAATTGCAAATTTTTGAACACTTTCGGAAGGAATAGAAATATAGTAAATTCACAAAACTTCCTCAAAATTATTATTTTACATTTTACATTTATTTACATGATTGTACATTTATTGAAATTATTATTCACAGTGAGTGATTACATAAATTTTACTATTCATGCTTATAATAAAAATTGTGCAAATAAATTTAATCTAAACTTTATTTATTTTATAATAACAAATTTAATCTAGTCATTTTTACTATAATTCAACACATGCCAGATCTGTTTAATTCTTGGTTTAGGGTTAAAATTAAAATGATTACACAGTTTGCAAACGAAATAATCGTACAAACGATACGTGATTGGTTTAAAGTTAATTGTACGCAAGATATCTTTTTTGGAGTTTCAAAAACTACATTATGCGAACAGAGTATCGGCTGACATACATGATCGAGGTTGCAGCTTTTATGAATTTATATCAGGCATCCATCCCTAAAATAAACCCTCACTATAAATTTTAGCAGAGTTTAACGAGAATGTTGCTTCATTGTACACTCTGCCGGAAGCTTTAGCAAAGAAATTAAATTTTTCAT
This sequence comes from Halictus ligatus, assembly GCA_028454255.1. Taxonomy (NCBI): domain Eukaryota; kingdom Metazoa; phylum Arthropoda; class Insecta; order Hymenoptera; family Halictidae; genus Halictus; species Halictus ligatus. The sequence continues at coordinate 7,617,085 of CM052140.1, forward strand.
TTAGCTCCATCCTGTATAAAATAAAATAAAGAACCTCTGCGTTTATTACAACAGGAATATGAAAGGAAACATGATACTTTTCTTGAAATTTCAAGATTCATCTGTGGACATTCTGTGTTTTCTTCTGGTTCTATTTGATCACTTTTGTCGTCGTATTTCTTAGATCCGGAATTGCATATTCCAGTGTCGCTGCATTTTTATTTCCATGTTGGACAACATGGTTAGTGAAAAAAGCATAATCCTTGGACTTTTTAAAAAATTTATTGCGCGAGCATGTTTACTGACCTACATAATCGACGCTGCAGCTTGATTATTAGCTTTTATGTATTTATAGTGAACATTATGCTCTAAAACAAGCTGTACTATAAATCTTAGCAGAGTTTAATGACGATGTTGCTTCATTGTGCACTCTGATAGAAGCATTAGGAATCAAATTATATTTTCTATTTGACACTATGCCCTATAAGTTGCTCCATAAAATTCGACGTTTCCAAAATTGTCTGTATTTATCACGACATGTTATTTAATGGGTTTTAATGGAGATCGTGGTCAACGTGGCGAGGTAAAGCTCATAACGATGACCTAAAAAGGATTCAGTGTACCTCCTAGTATAGAGAGCTTTTAAGAGGTGAGGCGACATACTTTTTCCAAATTTCAAGATTCATAATTTGAAGTTCTATGTCGAATCTTAAAATGTGAGGAAACTGAAATTTAAAGAAACTGAAATTTAGGGAAACTGAAATGTGAAAAAACAGAAATTTGGAGATTTTGAAAAAAAACTAAATTTTGGAGAAACTGAAATTTAGAGAGACTGAAATTTGAAGAAATTAAAATCAGAAGAATCTTGAAATTTGAAAAAATCGTTCGGAGTTTTGTGTTCCTTCGTCGTCACAGCGATGAATCTTTCTCCGACTCCATTTCATCTTTGCCTCCGTGGAACATCTTAGTTGCGCGGAGAGAATTCCGTCGCCTTTGCATTTTGTCGTCGAGGCAGGATGACAAACCGTCGAAAAAAGCAGAGTTCGTCAGAGAATTGATGAGTTCCAGCGGGCAGGATTCGCTCGGTTCTATTTCCATGCGACATACGTGTCGGCACATCGGCGACCGACTGAAACACCCACGGCGAGTTGTCCTGGAAAATCTTCAATTAGCATTCATAACAGAATCCCGATTCAAAGGATCGCCGCCTGAATGCAAACAACCGCGTCATAGCTTGCGCTCCCAGTGGGTGCATTTAGAATTTGTGATTTCATCCCGTGACCCCAGCCCCCTCCCCCTCCCCCGGAAATATGTAATTTACTCGAGCGCGCGCGGTCGGACGATCCTCGATCGAAGAAAATTGCAGGGCTTACGAACGACGACAGGAAAATGCACCCGGAGTTCCGAAAACTTCGGAGAAAACGAACTTAATCTCGATTTTCGCGGGATCCTCGGAAACCAACGACTCGCCAAAAATGATCGTCTTATAGGAAGTGGATGTTTTTTCGGTGCATAGATAATGAGACAACTTCGTGATTTTTTTTCTGAGCATCTACTGCAGATATCGACTTCCAATTTTTGGAGCATTTAGTATCATGCTAGATATATGTTGCAGCCAAAAAGGAACCTTGAAGTACCGGTTAAAAAGAAATTACACAGTGATATCACAAAAAATTGTACATCCCTAAAAATGTTTCTCCTGTGAAATCAAGTTTTTCGGTGATCATGTTTTTATTTCTCAAGAACTACTTAAACGATCGAGTTGAAATTTGATGTGCTTTTAGTAATAAGTATGATACGCATTTTGGTCAGAAGGTTTCTTGAAATTTGGCCTACAGTTGGATTGGCATTATCATTTGGAGGAAACTGGCAACCCATGCTACATTTTTCTATTCGATGTAACAAGATTTCTTTAAGCTAAAATGCACGTTTGGTATGGTACTAAATACTCTAAAAATTTGAAGTTGATAACCGCAGTAGATTCTGGGAAATAGGAACATGAAGTTGGCTTATTTTACACTCTGCTTAAGAAGTCAGTCACGAAAGTGTATGCAATTTGAAGTAGGGCGTGCTTCACAAAAATGTATGAATATTGTTATCTATTGTATTTTGAATTGCATTAAAATTCTGTAGGAGAACTGCAATCTTCTTTCTAATCTTTTCTTCCTTGAATAGCTGCGGGGAATTTCGATTAAGGATTTGCATAAAGTCTGAGGACAAGCTTTGTAGTTAATGGAAGCCAACATTGTTTCACGAAGGTTTGAGAAGATTTAATGAAAACCAAAAAGTTGTAGGTGCACTTAATACATTTATGGGAAATGTATTATCAGTATTGAGTTTTCTTGAAAACTCTGTATAAATTCAATTTTCTCATATGTGTAAGGTAGCACATACTTTTGGCATTAAACACAAGATCGGACATCCTGTATACAAGCACAGCTCTCAAGATAAAAACAGTAGAGTAGAAACATAATCACGAATAAACCTGATTGGACACTAAAGAAGAATTAGAAGTGTCACCGTGACAGGTTCCCCAAAACTCCCCCGAAAACGTCCTGAGAAAATGAATCCTATACCAGCGATGTCTCTGAACTTTATACAGCAACTCTTAACTTAAACCAGCTAAACTTGTTAGCCTAAATCCTCAACCAGGAAAACTGAAGCATAAACTACCGGCATAGATGGTCTCGCAAGAAAAATGACACCATCTTCCTTTAATCAGTACATTCTACTAACAGTGAAGCTTCTCTCGGTTCAAACGTGTTAGAAAGCACCATGGAATTTTTCTCTGACCATGTCCGAGACAACAGCTTATGAGAACCCATCAGCCAAGCCCCATGTCCTCGTTCAACAGTAGCATTTCCGCCGCAAAGAGGGATCGCGCTTCGGGTGGTCCCGAACTTTAAGCTGATAGTGTCCGAAACTCCGAAATTACGTTGTTCCTCCGCCATATTTCTCGCTTGGAGCGTTGTGCATCACGGTGCAACAAACGCTTCGCTGCAAACTGCACGAAAGATGCGAAAAGTGCTGTTTTACGGAGAACTTCCAATCCGTCATTTTCTCTCGAACGGTTTCAATTTCAATGATGGCTGTTATTCTTCAATTCCATTTGCAACTCTGCCACTTTTCATTGAATGACCTGTGCTGGGGTCATTCGTGAAACTCAGCACACGAAGCTCGTTTTAGATAAAGAACGTAGTATATACTATAAAGGCATACCATGAAGAATATAGTAAAATTGGAAGCGTTTAATATTTTTTGATGGTATGATTAGAATACATCGCATTGAACCTGATCGTGGACAAGCGCTAAATACCGCACACAACAAGGATACGCGAAAATACGCACGAAAAACACGCTACCTCGAAAGCGATCACTTTAAAACTCGAAATATCACCGACACGTCGTATTTAACGCGAAATACGGACTCCACTACAATTTCGGCTCATCCGCTATCATTCTAATTTCACTAAATAACCAAAGAGGAAAACTGCGCGCCAGCCTTTCGTTTTGACGTGGCAGGTAATAATAATAATTCTCGCTTGAAATTCCCGGAGGGATGTTTAGTTTAATTCAATGTGCGGACCATCATCGATGCAATTCCTGAAAATTTTCACGCGATTTCCTCGTCCGCAGCAGAACTTCATCAATGTATTCGATCGTACACACAATTTCTGGTATAAATTCGCTTCGGCATAATGCTACACTGTCACGGGCAAAGGAAATAACAAAAAACTACTTTGACATATCACTGCTAAACTGCGGATTTTATGCGTTTATGGCGAAAATGGGTGTGTGCAATTTCGAACAACGAAAAAATTGCAAGGATTTAAAGAGTATCGATACATTTCTTACAGTTTGAATTGAATTCGCATACGATTTTTACTTTGCATAAAGATCAGCAGTCTAGTTATTGGCGCGTTACATTCGACATAAATTCACGAGCATTGTTGAGACGCGTTCCTCCGCACCGAGTCACGTAACGGTCTTCGGCGTGTCCTTCGTTTACCTGCGCCCTCATCTTGCGAAAACAACGACTTAGGCGGGCCGTCTGTCCGCCACGTGCCCACCAAAAACACGGTTCTAACGTCGCTCTCGAGACGGGTCCGTTTACAACCCCGCAATACCAAATGAACGGCCGTTTATGACTTAGCTACAGTAACTCCTCGAAGCCATGGGGCATCACCATATAGCGTTTCCAACCACCGACTTAGTCCCCGGGCCATCTGTTTGCCAGCCCGTGCGATTCAATTCATCGAGTTAACTTCAAGATGTTTTACCAGGCCCAAAGCGCTTCCTTGATTTACTGTCGGCTACGGTCACGTTCAAATTTGGAATATCCGCCCCTGGACGATTCCGAAAACTCCTCCCAAAAAGGGAAAACGACGAAGGAGGGGAATCGCGAACTGGGGGCGGAAGTAGGTATAAGTACCGCCGACCACGAGACAAGACCAGAGAACACAGAACACAGAACACAGAGGAGAACACAGAACACAGAACACAGAGCAGAACAGAGAACACAGAACACAGAACACAGAGGAGAACACAGAACACAGAACACGAAGCAGAACACAGAACACAGAACGCATCAGAAGAAGAGAACAGATCAGATCAGGCAGAGCCACGTATCACATCACGGAAACCTAGTACCGAAATCACAGAGAACATCGCATAACTATCGAGAAGCTAAGACATCTCACAAGAAATCGCGTCAACCCTCAACGAACCGACAAATCCGGGCTGTCGCCGTAACAACCTTCTCAACTAGTTCGGCTGTACGTTAATTCGTAGAACGAACACGGGCAACGCGAAATCTGCATCGCGGCATCGCTCAACAAGCATCTCTACAAACATTTACAGCAATCCTTACAACTATCGCACAAACCAATCAAAAACCAACTACTCACCGCAAAAGAAGAGCAGCCATAACGCGCGTGTGCTAGATCAGGCATTCGAAAGTCAACAGAGGCCCCAGAAAGGAATTTTCCGAGGAGGAAAGGAGGAGAACGTTGTTCTCTATTTAATCCTCCCCGGTTGAAACCGGCCGAAAGCGAAATTCCGGGAGCGTTCTCCGCGAACGACCATATTGAGGAGATGTCAAATTCCGTCGGAAAAACGGCGCCAAGCTTCCTGTCGCGCCGCTTCCGGGGCCGATTATTTATGAAAAAGGACACGGGCGCGCACTTCGCCGTTGCCTAGGGGTTGCGCGTTTTCGCAACTCGTTGAACGCGGGGGTTGGTGAGGGGGTGGGCAACCGTCGCGTCGTCGCGAGCGAAATAAAAATGGCCAGGAAGTTTCGACAACGTCAGGAATTCTCGGGAAACTGCGCCGAGTCGCCCCTTCTTCCTGGGGACCCGCCACCAATAAACGCCGCGTTTTCCACCTGGAGATCGATAATTCGGCTGCAATTTGAGGCCGACGGTCGATTTCTTAGTCGTCAGTGGATTCTTAAAATTTTTCGTTCGTAGCTTCATCATTCTCCATCTATTAAATTAAAGCTCCCTGTTCACCTTTAAACATTAAATTCCCGAAACCATTTTTCACGACTAAAATATTCATGAACTTTGTCGAATATTTTGTGTATCCATTGAACGAACATAATTCGTATTAAACGAGAAAAATAACGTTTATGATGCATGACAAGTGATTGAGTGTATACTGCAATAAAAATCGTTTGTATAATACAACACATTCCAATCAACTGCTCAAAAGGTTTGGTGTCAAAATTTTACTTTTTCCTATACTTTTCCTTTACCTTCTCCTTTCGTCTCTCCTTTATTTCGCAAATCAGAAAAGATTTAATCTAGCACCGTAACTAGCCAGTTAACTGTTCCATTATCTGAATATCCTTGCTAATGTTGAGTGATCAATTTCTATTTAGATCGCATCGCTTCCACTCCGTTTCCGTTGTTTCCACTCGTTTTCCTCTCAGTTTCTCTTTACCTCTTCGTTTTTAATGATTTATCGAAGTTGGATATATTCGTGACACTTTCCTGATTAAAATGAGTCCCCACACGGTACAGTTAGGATCACACTTGTTTGTTTGATCCACAGTTTAGTAGAACCTCGATTATCCGAACTAATCAGTGGAACATTCGATTAATAGAACTCGGCTACAGTGCTAGATTATGTCTATATCGATTCGTAGAATGAATCACGGTTGCATATGGATCGCTTCAGATTTTTGTCTGTGATACACGTTTTCGGACATCGGTTCGGATAAGAGAGGTTCTAGAAAACACAATCCTAATTATATCGTGTTTGGTCTCATTTTAATCAGAAAAACGTCACGAATGTGCCGGTAAGAGTTTCATTTGCTTAAATGTTCATTCACTGGACATAAATGAGTAGTAGGCTTATGAACGGAAATACTGTTCAAAAACGAATGTTGCACCGGCAAAATCGGTGCGGGAGGGGTCCAGACGGAGCTGTAAATATTCCGCAGGTGGAATATCTGAATAATTGTTAGAATGGCCGGCCGAGAGCTCGGCCGATCGGATACTTTTAGGCCATTAAAACCGATTCAAAACCGTTCGCCGCGATCTCAGTCTATTACCGCTTATCGGGCATGGTCTGCCAGCTCGGAAAATCCAATCGGCCCGTACAGAGTGAGCATAAAGTTTCAATGCGCCGCGTCCAATCTCTTGTAAACCCGGCCGTAATGCATTGAAGTGTATTTAGGACGCCTGTGTATCGCTGCCTATAACCGATAACCGACGCCGTGCGTCCCTGCCACGGTACGCCCATGCGTAATTGCATTTCACGTGCAAACCCCCTGCACAACCCCACATACACCCCCGAGATGTAACGCCGACGCTTATATTCGCAAGTGTACCTACTTGACCGCCAAACGCAGTTACACCGCTGCCATCGCGGATATCATGCGATTTTTTATAGACACTTTCGCTCGGTCAATACGAGAGAAGTTTTTCACGGTGATCATTTTTCATGGTTCTCCCGATTTTACCATTTTTCTCGATCCTCCGGAAACGATCAATTTCGGGAAATGTTGTACAATTTGTGGTTTTCAAGTTGTTGGAACCACTCGATCGACGATTTTATATTGAGGCAGTCAATTGTTGAATAAAAACTATGATTATATAAAGACTATTCGTCAGTAACTTGATCGCACACTGTTAGGCCATTACATGTGAAGTGTTTTCGGCAGTAACAAACACAACTTCGTTCCAAATAAATTTCGCATCGCAACCAAGATAATAGTTTCTCGATGCTGTGACTTCTCAAGCAACGATAAATAACCAATCATAAAAATTCTGGAAAAAGAACACTAATTGAGGGTGAATTTCCGGAGTTGGTTTAAGGGGTGTGTTTGGATGGGTGGGTTTGAGGGTAAGCTTTTGGACCGTGTGATTTACGGCGGCCGCGATGAACTTCTCAGAACGAATTCTGACGAATTCGGTAAAATTTAAATAGCCGAAATTCGGCCGAGGAGCGGCGGAACGATTATTTTTGGAAAATTAGTTTCGCGCGGGGTCGGTGAGTTGCGCGCAAGTTGCCAAGAGTTCCAGCGTGGATTGTTGAAAACCAGGGGAAACGGGAATGTTGAGGTATTACCGGGGCCTGGGAGTAATGGGTCGTGAAATATTGATCTGAATTCGTCGGTTGTAAATAGTTCCGAGCGGACGATAAAGGAAAAGTCGTTTTCGAAAGTACAAAGACCGCTCGGAGTTACTCGGACGACGTGGTTAATTGATTCCCTGGTTCAGAGTTCAATTGTTCAGGACCTTAGGGACAGGTATCGTTCGTATCATCTGAAAATCTTCGAGATAAAGAAAGATCTATAAGAAGTTGTATGATCAAGTTGAATGCAATTTTATTTTCTTAATCTGGGTGAATAATGAAATTGTTCATCGAGAAAATGAAATTCTGACTCTTGTTCTTCTCAATTTGCTTCTAATCACACAAACTGATATAAACATTTGTTGATGAAAATTCATCGACTAACTAAAATAAATTTATATGCTCTGTTTAATGTCGTCGATGGATGGACATTAAAAGTAAAATTAATTTTATATTTTTTCTATTTAAACCCCTTAAGTTTCCCTGTGCGAAAATCCACTCATTTTCTCTTTTGAGATGGTGTAAAACATTAGACTTCTTTATGCATTTCTCGAAAATGTGACATTTTAAATTCGACCCTAATTTGTTCATTCTAAGCCTAAAGCAGGAATGAATAAAATGTCGTCTTTCATACCCATGAAAATTAAAGTTACTCAAACCTCTAAGGGTGGTTTACACAGACCGGCTAAGTTTGTTTAATTTCCAAGTGCATCGTGAATGCCATTGTTAATTTACATGATTAATACATTTATTTCGCAAGCGTGCTTCATCAAATTTTCAAAGAAATTCCTACTTTGCGAATTTCTTTGGTTGCTCCGCTAAAGGAATTTCAATTTGCTGCGCGTCTGACATTGCCATTCACGCAGCAGTGGCCAAGACAATGAAATAATGGGAATACGTTGGGAGTATCGAAGTGTACAAACTATCGGGGAAGCTGATCACGATAAAATTCGAGGCAGTAACACACGGTGGGCGGCGGGTACGAGCTCGGTTTGGAAAATATTGTCCGAAACGACGAGCACGGCCATTGTCAAGTAGGAGCACGTCCGCTGGCAAAGCGTCCGCTGCCTTCTCAATAAAGTGAGACACCCAAACCTGCCGGCCCACTCTCCAGATCAGCCTATTAAATGGATGGCGAGTGCCAGCAATATTGAGTTACGTGGCAATACCCTAAATTGCTTGACCGCCCTAGTATAGCCACAAGCTCCGCACGGTCCTCACTTCAATGCTCGTCGGCGGCATCGATCGCACGATAATTACTGCCCGGTTGAGTGCATGACGTCCTTCTGTTCTTATTGCAAGAAGTACCGACTGGCAAAGATATTTCCGAAGGTTCTGTGCTGCCTCCGCGCGCATAACCTTCATACTGTCTGTAAATAACCAAACACCCGATGGAATTCTCCCTGACGAATTCTCTCTCTGGACTCGTCTAACAGCTCACGAAAATTCTGATCTTTATTGATCTTCACTGTATTGATACAACCCATTAGACACTGTTCGTTTAACAAAATTTACTGACTTTGCTTGGCTCGAAGTAGAAGGTATAAAGATTTTCATAAAAGTGCTCCATTGTGCTGGAACTCGTCGACCATTTTTAAAAATCCTTAATTATATTTTTTCTTATTCATTCCATAAAATTCATAGAAAGATAAAAAAGAGAATAAAAATGTTGAGAAGAAGTAGAAGAAACCGATTATTAAAAACAATTTAAACCGTTCCGAAAATTGTTTAAAAAATACCGCGATCCTTATAGTCGTATAACCAGCCAATAACAATATTATTGAATCCAGTGTTGCATAAAAGCGTGAAAACTCTTTGAGTTGTGTTCGAAAAGAGGGGAGCATAACCAGTAGGTCATTGCGAGCGAAGTGTGTTGACAAGTGGCAAACAGGGCATAGCTCATGTTCGAAATTACAATGCCAGGCAGCTGGTAGTGATCTGTTAAGGGCCGTCTTGACTAACGACCGATAGAGCCGATCGTGAGCCAATCAAACGGCGTTTAATTGAATCGTAAATTGACATCAAACAACGATCCGATTGGTATTCGTTGGACCGCAGATGCTGATCAAATCGGGGGGAAGAGTGCCACCGAGACTGATCCCTCCGTGAAGACACGTTCTCGCTCTCGTGCCCGTACACACGAGGCCTTTAATCACGATCAGCCAGCAATTTTGTCGAACCGTTACGCGAAGTTTCACGGGGTGCGCAGCCTCGAAGTTACATGCACCGCTGGCGAATTCGGCTTACCTACCCCGTCCGCTACCCGATCGCATCGGTCCCGTTACATCCGTAACGCCGCGGTGAGAATTTGATTATAACTTCGCGAATGCTTATCGTTTGATCGAATTGAAACTGGAGCAACTCGCGAAATTGCTCGAGAATCGAATTGATTTCCTGCCGGACATTCGAAACTTCCGAGCGAAGAAATGCGCGCCGGCTCCGAAACCTCCGTGTGGCGGAAACTACAGGCGAATATTAATACCAGACAAATTTCAATAATTCCAGATTCTCCTTTCCGACAAACTTACGTCAGAACAATAGCCAAATTTTGGTATTTCAGAGAATTTTTTCTACTTTAAATCGTATGAAATGTACGAAGGATAATGCTGAAGCAATGTCTCGATGTATGAATATGACATAATCTTTTTATTTTCAATTATTTTCCTTCGACACTTCTACCAGCATATTCCCGACATTTTTCCAGTGAAAATGAGACCAAACACGACATAATTCGGACTGTATTTACTTGTGTAATCCAAGATTTAGTAGAACCTCTATTATCCGAATCGATATCCTACGTGTTTTAAATTAATAAACGATTTCTCTAGCATTGTTCCACTAATTAGTTCGGATAATCGAGGTTCCACCAAATCGTGGATTAAACGAGCAAACATGATCCAAAATGTGTCGTGTTTGAACTTATTTCAATCAGGAAAATGTCGCGAACATGACAAATATTAATACATCATTGACAATGAAACGATAAAGAGAGGCAAGCAGGAAAATGAGTGGAACCAACGGAAACGGAGTGGAAGCGATGCAAGGTAGATAGAAATTGAGAGCTGAACAGTAAACGGGAGAACTCTCGCAGGGAAAACGATAAACCAGAGCTACAAATTACAAAAACGGTTCGCAGTCTCGGAAACCAATCGCACCATCGCACATATTAAAACTTTCCGGTGTTAACAGGAAGCCGGAGAAACGTCGCGGGCGTCTTTCAGGTTGCGTGTACAACAACCTATGGAAACTGTTTTTAATGGCTCATAAATCGAGCGTGTCGTAAAATTTCGAGGCGAAGACCAGGCCAGCAGCGTCCCCCCGTTATTTTAACTGTAACTTTAAAAGAGAACTTGGTACATTTATTAGCGACACCTGTCGATAGTTGCCGCCGCGGGGCGTTACTGATTTTCAAAGTTTATTACATTGTGCTTGGGGGACAATTAAGCTTAATAGCGCCGGTCCGGTGTAAGATTCTCGCACGGGGAACAATGTGCCGATATCGAGTCTCCATTGTCCGCGGGCTTCGGATAAGGGACAATCTCAGACCGACTAATAATTAAAATAGTTTCCCTGTACCTTCCGCGAGCGGGGCCACGTTCGAGTTTCCCAAGTACAGTGGTATTCGCTGCGGGACAATTCTTATTAACGACGTCTTAATCGCATTTTATTCTTATTTGGGGGCCCGTGCAACATCCCCCGTTTACGGATCCTTAGGGAGAGCAAGTTGATATCGTAAATTGAAAAGCGAATTGGGAAGTTTTGCTTAGACTGTGTCTTAGGAGCGAAACTAACGCGAGGAGAGGGCGCTGTTAGAGACGCTACGGCACCTCGTGAATATTTTAGGGGTTGTTTGAAATGCGGTATGAGTGTTATGTGTTTATGAAAAAAATTAGTGACGAAATTATTTGCACAGATTTACGAATGAATTGTTACGCTAATATATTAATTAGATCCAATTTGGTTGCGGTCTAGAGAATGAGAATACATTCACTTGGTAATTTTAAATATTTAGGGAAAGTATACATTCTTTGGACATTTTGTGGACAAAATCGATGAAGACCAACTCGTACATAATTACCAAAAATTCTTACTCAACATTCATTCACTATTGTCGGAAGCAAATTTTACTGTATCGAATTTTAACCTACACTTTAAAGAATACTATAAAAAATAAATAGTGATTGTAGGACTGCGCAAAGTGAGTTGGTCTTTTTTATGCAAGCGTGGACCGCCACGTTTCAAATTGAAATATTTGTACTCTACCGAATGAAATCGACAATTTGAATAAATTGTGGTGTTTTGTCGAACAGCTGAGACCCAGCTTGGCAAACAAGGGATTCTGGAGTTTCGCACTCTCCATGTGGGTGGTTACCTGCACGCCGGAGAGGAAATTCCTCACTTCGTTGGCCAACTGCAGCAGATCTGGTTCAACGGTTATCCTTATCTCGAGATAGCGAGGAGCTCCGGAAATCATCAAGCTCTCCATCAAGGCGTCACGCCAATCATCAGGGTCACCGGGAAATTCGGCAAGCGGAACCATCCGGTTCACTATCCCGTGACCTTCAAATCGAAGCACACGTTCGTCGGATTACCTGTGCTGAAAGCGTACGTCGAAACGAACATCTATTTCCAGGTAAGTACTCTCTCGAAATCATCCTGTGCTCCCTCCTAAAATCTATTAACCTAATTTTAGTTGACTTTGGTTCACTCTCAAGGTAATGTTAATGAAAGTGTTCCGCGATTTATGAAATAAATAAAAGAATAAATTCTGGGTGAAGCTGTCAGTTGAAAGCCAGTGTTATATTTTTATTCATAACTTTAGTGTTAACTTTTGTATTTCCTTTCTTTTTAATTCATGTATCACTTGTACTCTCAATTTCTAAAAAATTTGTTCTTTCTTTTTCTCTGTAGCATTGTAACTCCAAAATTGTAAAGCGAAATGGACCCAGAGCTAAAATTAAAAAAATACTTCCATATTTTAAATTGCAAAAACCACAATTTAAAACGACAAGTGCATAAGACAATTTAAAATTACATGTGTACAAAATTCCCAACTGCAACGTAGATTGTTTCCATTGACATGGATTGTGTATTCATTAGATACTTTTACCAACATTTTTAGAATGTTTCAAATAGAACGTAAATTTCAGTAAACCCTTCAAGACATTGTACTGGAACGAATTTCGAAAGATCAAAAATGCAATGGATGCACACAATTCATAATTCGGTATATTATACATTTTCACGAAGTCTCGTGTACATTTGACGAAGACTTCCATAATGCATCGAGAGGACAAAATTGGTATTAAACATTCCAAAAAATGTTCTCTTTCCCAAATATCAAAAGATCAGAAATAAGTGCACACAATTCCCAACAGCGTCATATATTTCCACGAAGCCATAGAAAATTTGAACCAGAACTTCCATAATGTGTCAAAGGAGACAAAAATCCCATTAAACTTTCCAAGGACACGTAGCTCAGCGCCGTCCAGAAGCTCAGAAATGCAATAAATGAACAAAATTCATAATTGTAGCAGATTTTCCTGAGGACACAATCAAATCCAACCAGAACTGCTCTGATATTTCAAAGGCGACAAAAATCCCATTAAACCTTGCAAGAAAAGAAGGTCAAAAACGAAATAAAATTGGCAGCGGCGAGAGGGTGTTGGTTAGTAGTTCGTTTGCATCGGGACCGACTGTCCGCGATCAAATATATCATTGTGACGGTCCAGATTTCCGGTGTCCGCGTGCAGGCCGCAAAAGAAATGGAATGTCAACGGTGACAGGTTCCCCGCAAAAGGTTACCCCAATTAAACCCTATCCAACACACGCACGTACACAAACACGGAGACACATGTACGGTCGCATAGAGTGCAACGCGCAAACTCTGGATTAACCGTAGGACTTGTCACGGGTGTTCTACGGGAAAACCCAATCGTTCCTCGTTCTTCCGCACCACGTGGCAGATTAGCTTCTCTCGGTCATCACCTTCGTAATTACGCGGACCCCGTAATTGACGGGTTCCTCCATTTGGCTCGGTGTCTTTCATCGGGCCGCCCGCGCTTCCATACACTGTAAAAACACGATCCGCTTTTGCAATCAAACGCGACCCTACCAGACGACATATACCAGTGCTTGGAAACTGTTGTAATATCGATTTTTGCCCCCGAGAACCTCTATTCTGGTCTCTGTCGAGCGACAGTTACATAGGATGACGAATAATCAAACAACGAATAAATCGGGTTTTAGTTTGATTTAGATTTGATTTTAGTTAGTGAGTCACGTTAACGCATTATCTACCGATGATTGTTTCATAATTTTCGAGACTATGGTCTCCGACCAGACTGTGGATTTTTATGCAAAATAAAAATTGTCTACATCCGTTGAAAGACATAGAAGTTACTCGGGAATTTTTCTCTTGCTTCAATCATTTTAATAGGTTGAAAGAAACATTTTTACCGTAAACGCATAAAATCCGCAGTCTATATGATTTTTAATCAATCTTTCAACGACAATGGAAACTTCAATCCGTATAATAATTATCGTGCTTATTTGAAATATATTGATATTGATTGTTAAATACAATTCTAATGTGTTTTTGTTATGTATTCAAGGATGATTTATTATTATAGACGATTTTTGGTTACATTCTACAGTGATCGGTGTTTATTGTATTCATTCGATTGTTGTCTTTCAGTTCAAGACGAGGGAAGCAAACGGTCTGATCCTGTACAACTCCGGACGTGAACGAGACTTCATCGCCGTAGAGTTGGTGAACGGACACATTCAGTATGTGTTCGATTTAGGCGACGGACCTGTCAGGTTTAGGGATAACTCAAGGTCGCGGTTGAACGATGGCAAGTGGCACGCTGTCAGCATTGGCAGGCCAGCGCCTAAGAAGCATACGCTGGCTGTCGATGATTATGTCAGTGTTTTCACCAGCCAGGGTAGCAACGAGAACCTCGACCTCGATGGGATATTGTATATCGGTGAGTATTTCATTTACAAATTATTCATCACAATAAATTAACCCCTTGTCATACCCTTCGTCGCCTCTGATAATTTCTTAGAGAAGAAAGAAAGGTTTAATTCACACTTAAAAGAAAAAAAATACCATTTGCACGTAACAGAATTAATTATTTGAACGATTTACCATAAGTCTGAAGAATCACATTCAAAGTCAGGAATTGTGTCAATCACTAACGATTTTATAAGTGGTTTTGTAACTTAATTGAAGATCGTTGCGTAAATATAAATGTGACAATTGATTAATTAAAAACTGCAACCGAGGATAAAAATCGCTGTAAGATCCATGCGTATAAAAATCCACAATTTATCGCCGGGCGTTCTCGGAGAATTCAGAAAATCGCAAGAAATCGAGGAAGGATCGTGAAGATTTCTTTCCGTGTTCTGTTATTTTCGTGAGAGATCATCTCTCGGTCGAAGCACGCCTAACGCCCCGCCCAATAATTATTTTCGGTAAATATATCGCGCCCTCCGGAATATTATCGATTGGCAAGGTAACAGAAAAAGTATTAATACCCCCGAAAAGGTGAAATATTACTTCGGGAAGTACGAGGAATCCCGGGAATTCGGTAATAACAAATCGTTCGGCAGCGGACATCGATTCCACCGATACATCAGGAACGAAGATAAAATTGGTAGCTAAGAATCGACGGCCATCACGTAATAACGCAGCAATGAAATCATCGATCAAATACATGACCGTATAAATCACTCCGATACCTTCGATATTTGCTTCGACGGGACAACGTCGCACAGCGGCCTATTTTTGCTAAAAAGTGAGACAAAAATCAGTATGACTTGGAAATTTGTTAATCTTCGAAGATGCATATATTATTCTGGTCAAGTAATAATTATCCTGGGCTCTGCAGTTACTACAGCTAATTTTTCTTTTGCATAAATATCCGCAGAGCACAGTGTTCCGTCACCTTGCTACTCCCCACTTCCCCGTGATTCCGTGTTTTAAATTTTATGATGAAACGTGACGACGTTTCGTGAAATCGCTGACATAGAGAGTCGACTAAAGATAAGCCAGCCCCGCACAGTGTAATAGACGATTAAACAATCACTCTGCACGCTATGGTGCGGTCTCGTAACTGTATTGGAGGGCAGGCTAACGGCGGAGTATCGATGATGTTGGAGGACACCAATATGTTCGACATGGACCTCGACAAGGCTAGCGAGAAGCAGCCGATAAAAAGGGCCAGCAAAATGGTCGGTGGTGAAAATTTCCTTAAATTTGACATGTTGATTTCGTTGAAAATCTATTAGCAATTGGCGGGATACTTCCGCATGTATTTTCAATCACGGGTTGCACAGGTTGAAACACTCTCAACGTTTGACTAGAAAACATTTAACAGGTGCTACCCGTGTTGTGAACTCGATCTGTCGATTTGTTGGAACACATGTCTGCTTATTCTTAACCACAGCCCTCTCTCGCTAAAGAGGATGCGCTTATAAAGGA
>CM052140.1:7633232-7700431 GCA_028454255.1 Halictus ligatus
CTGGTCGTGCGAATTTCGTTGAGTTCCTCATGTCGATCCGGTCGATTTCGTTGAAAATTGGAATGCTTCCGCGGATATCTCTTATTCGTCAGTACAATAATAAAGTGCAAAATTCCGCACGTTGCGATGAATTCTTTTGGTCAAGAGTTGCACACTTTAAGACCCTCTCACAGCTGAAGACATTCATTTGTCAATGTTTGACTAACGTTTAACAGGTGTGGTTGGTATTGTTGCTCGATATACCAGTATCTTGATGTCAGGCTTCTGACATCGCATTTATAAAGCAGTTTTCCCATTTCCTCGTGATTCCGAGTTTTTAATTTTACGTTTAAAACTTGACGACGCTTCGATGAATCGGTGACAATAAATGGCGGTAAAAGATAAACCACCCCCTCACAGTCAGGAAATTCCCCCGAAAAGTTCATAAGAATTGCACCGATTACCTAAATAAATGGTTACTTATTTTACTATTCTAAAACCACGTTTCGAGTTTTTTAAATAATTCAGAACATATTCATTTCGGTAGGAGAAAAACATCAGTATTATTATTTTAATCATTTTCAATTGTTGAGAGTTTGGTAATTATAAATGAATTTAAGCTTATAGTTGTACGTACTCGACATTAATCAATAAAATTATATAACAATTTCCGACTTTTAAACTTATATTTTTTGTTATTAAAAATCGTAAAATAGTTGCTATCCGACGTAGTTGAACGTCTGAGTAATAAGTCTTCAGTATTATCTGTTTTATTTGTACACCCGAGAAGCAGTATACTTCGTCGAATATCAAGAGATTTTAAATCACGTTTTGCGTTTGTTCATTAGCGATTTTCAAGTGTTTTAAGAAAATTTTGTAAATTCTTGCATTACAGAAGCTTTTCAGATAGTTATATAAAGCACTATCGCACAGTTTTCATTTGGTTATCATTTTAACATGGTTATTATTTGAACGTAGGGTAAACTTAAGAGGAACGCTTTTGTATTAGAAGCCCATAACAAGTTTGTTTTGCATAATAATTAAAACAATTCATTTTTTCTTGTAAGAGTACATCCATAAACTTTAAAAACAATTTTAAATTTTGTCATATAAAATTAAATAAATTTAAAAACGGCACGTGTAAAAAAGAAATACATCAGAGATACAGAAACTATTAGTACATAAATTACTATACATAAATTAGTAATTAGAAAGGAACCATGTTACATAATAAAATAGGTACTTATTTTATTCTGGTTCTTTTACGCTTGTAAATAATATTACTCTAAAAGACACGAAAAGCTTTACACGTAATCTTTCACTTTGGTGCGTTATAAAAACTCCACGTGCAGCGATATTCGAACAGATAGTATTTGGGTTTCATGGTCACTTAAGTAACATGAAAATGAATCACGATTGAAGCTATTCCCCCTCCGCATTTAGAAGATATAACAAATGTGCTCTCTTGTACGGAATATCGAATTTGTTTCTCAGCCACCCCTTTTGAAAATTGCAATAAGGATACACAATTTATTTGATGATGACTACAAGGCAAAATATCGAATCTGTTTCTCAGTTCTACCCTCCCCACCCCCCATTATAAAAATTGTAATGTGGTAACACAATTTGTTTGAAAACAAATACAAATGTACATACCGAATTTTTTTTTAGAGCTACTCCTTTTAAAAATTGGATTTTGTTTGCATTTATAATACAAATGGATTGGTAAAAAACAACTATAAAGACATTAAAAGAATTAAATCAGAATTGAATATTGGCATATTGTTTCCAATTTATTAAAATTATCATATTAGTCGTGAAAATTCACTTCTATTTGACTTCTGTTTCCTATACTTGACTTGGACAATTTTTATTCTCCATACAGATCCGAAGTCTAACATTGAGGGTATAGAATTGTGAAATGTATTTTTGATCTGCTGTCATCGCTAATTGGTATTGCGTTCCAACGAGTGATTAATCGCCGAGTGTTGAAGAACAATAAAACGAAAATTTTTAATTTATTTTGTCCTTGTAAGCGGAAATATGGTTAGTTGTATCTGACTCATGCATTAAGTAGTTAACTAAGTTTGTGCTATAACGGAAGGCGTAGAAAAGTTTAATCTTGGAGCCATAAACATCGGTTTTTATTGATTCTACATAGTACCTGGAAAGAAGCATATGCGTCATTTTATTTCGGTATTCTTTGAAGAAACAATCAACGCCCGCGCTACGGTCACCAATTAATGCTTTAAAAAAGCTTGAAATTCTTTAAATTCTACCATAAATAAAATATTTAGAACCAATTAAATAACAAATATAATTTCAAACACGGGCAAATACGCGTACCGCAGTGTCGGAAAAATGGCAGCTGTGACGCTGCCCGGATTCGAAATTCTGTCATACGAGTTCGCCGATCCGAGACGACCGCACGTTCGACTGATCGCATTGCTTCTCGCTGCCATAAATTCAAACTGCTCCCGGTTCGCCGTTGCAGTTGCTGGCGAAAATGATTTCGAGCCTGCATCCCACGCTGCGTTCCACCGCATGCGCGTGCACGAACTCCGAAAAAACGAATCCCGCTGCGGTTCCAAATCGAACAATATTTTCCGACGCTGTCATTCAACCGACCAAGGTCCCGTTTCCTTCATTGCCGCGTCCATCCTGCCTCGATCGCGATCTCGTTCGATGATTTTTCTCTACCCGCGATAGTATAACTCGAGGCCAGCCGAAATGACAGCATATTCATTGTTTCGTCGCTGCGCTCATCTCCTTTGTTACGCGTTACGAATTTGCGAAACGCGTCGAACCGAATTATTAGGCGAACGAAACCGTAGGCTTGATTTATTTTAATCTTCTATTTTTTCAACTATTTTTCTTCTATTTCCTTTTTTTTTAATAATCCCAAATCCAGAGGTTGAAAATTTTACGAAAGATGCTTAATTAAAGCATAATTAAAGCAATAAAGATGCTTTTCTATAAAAACTTGTCTAACGTTGCGTCATTGCAGGTGGCGTGGATAAATCTCAGTACAACCAACTGCCGAAGCAGATCGTCAGCAACCACGGTTTCGAGGGATGTCTGGCGTCCTTGGATCTCAGCGGCGAGAGCACTAATCTAATCATGGATGCCGTGGTCCCGAGCTCTTTGGTGGAATCCGGCTGCAACATGTACAGCAGCATGCACGCCGGGAAAAAGTGCTCGCATGACCTGTGCTCGAACCACGGCACCTGCGTGCAACAATGGAACAGCTATACATGCGACTGCGACATGACCAGCTTCACCGGGCCGACGTGCAACGACGGTAAAAACAAATGAATTTCATAGACGACGACGACGACGACGACGACGTTCGCAACACCGGGAAAACCTTTCTCTCCCTCTCTATCCCTCTCGCTCTCGCTTTCTCTTTATCTCTCTGTCTCGGCCATCCCCTGTTTGTCAACGACAGTTTACACGGCTGCCTGTTTATACATGACTCCGTTGCGTTTGCAGCGAAACAAGCGGTTCTGATAAACGCGAGAAAACGGCCAGCCTACAGTAACCCGCTGACAAACGTTTCTTTCACTAACAATGCGAGCGGAGACCGCTGTCGACATGATAACTCTTGACTACGGGGGTCGCTGGAGAACTGGACGGGATAAAAATTTATCTAACTGGACGTTTGAGAGCGTACGACGTCCAAGAATTTTGCAGATCGAAGTCAATTAACCCTTGTGTTCGAACGATCGGGGCACTTGTGTTTGGAAAATTAAATTAGAGCATAGATGATATTCAATTCTAAAAGAAATTGTTTTCTTACACAAACTGTACAAAATAAATAAAGCTGCGGATGGTGGTTAACAACGTTAATGTTACAGTTGTGAAGAAGGTCCGCTGTTTGAGGGTTAATAGGCTTTTCAATAATTATATTTTAATAAACGGAAGTTTAAAAATCTTTTTTTTATACAGTAATCGGAAACGAAATTATTAAATTACGTTATTGAGGGTGAGTTGTCGAATTATGATTAAAGTTTCCGTTGCTGGGAATTATTAAAAATTCTCAGTTATGTGAGTCGCGGAATGTAACGACTGTAGCTTATAGTAACTGGAATATTTAATATGTTGCAGAGGCGATAGCTTACGAATTTGGAGCAGGGAAAGGAATTATCACGTACACGTTCCCTCCGGATCGAAGACCGAAAATGAAGAGGGACACGGTGGCCTTCGGCTTTGTTACCAGCGTGAACGATGCTGTGCTGCTCAAAATCGAGTCTGCTTCCAGCAACGATTTCCTCGAGATCGAAATTGTTAGTAACAGTTAAAAAAATAAATTGTAATTGATACGGTTGGAGAATTGGTTAATCGATCATCCTATAATAATGCGAATTTTCTTTTCTTCTGTATATGATTTTGTAGAGTGTAGACAATGAGGGAAAGTATGTGCAAAACGCTTCAAAAAATTTTCATCGCCCAGAAATATGGGAAATAATTCGCACTACTTACGAGATGATATAATGATTGAAACAGAACATAACTGTAGAGTATTGTAGCGTTGATGGACATAAAGCAGTGATAAAAAGGATGACGAACGAAAAAATGAATAATTCTGAAAGATTTAACATTGTAAAATATATTGATAATATTTAGAACTAATATTTGCAATATTAGTTGAATCCATTTTCATATGCTATGTTTTTCTCTTCGAAGTCCATCTAGTACCATTTTTGGTTAAACTTCAACTTGACAACCCATAAATTTTCCACTTTTAAATATACAATCGTGTACATCTTGACGAGAAAATGTCAAAAATAGAAGTTTGAAGGCGAGGAATTTACTGGTTGAAAAGCTATGCGTGTTTAAATATTTTATGTTTTACAAAGTAGTATTTTTATCATTTTTAAGAAGAATGAGACGAAAATTGTGTAGAATTATATACATATATATAGGATTATTATATTTAAGCGATTATTTTTAATGTAATGGAAGTTTGTTGTAAGAAAAAATAATGTCTCACTGTAGTGTAGACCATAAGAAATTTATTGAAAAATGCGTTAGTTTGAAATTAAGATCGTACCATTGGTGTGTTAGAAATTTTATAAACGTTATCAAAAACTAGTTGACATTGCAGAAAATTAAGAGAAAAATGTTCGTCAGTATATTCTGCAGAACAAAGAAAAGAAAAATCATTGTATTAGAGTAAAAATATTTGCTGCAAACAAAAAAAAGTAGTTAGGAAGATTTAAAGCTTTAATCATGATTAGATTTTGAAATGAAAACGCTAGATTAGTACATCGACGAGATGATTTGATTATTCAATTTAAAAATGCCCATAAGGATCACATAAAATCAAAGTATTGTACTAGACGAAATCGAATCTGAAAAGTTAACATTTACTGTAATTGGCTAATGCAATATATCCTTAATCAAATTAATCTTCAAGTCTGAACAAAAAATTGAATGTATGAAATTTTAATTAAAAACGGTAGGAAGCTCTAACTTTATAATAATTATGGATTTTATGAATTATACACTAAGTAAGACATTTTCTATGCGAAAAATTACAAAGCTTGAGTAATCATAAACAGAATAATATAATAAATATTACATTATAAATTGTATTCCATACATTGAATGAACCACAACAACTTTTACATTGTTGCATTAAAACAACGTCACATGGTTAGCGTTTTATTATATGCTATTTATTCATAATTCATGCAACAAAACTTTTGTAGAAAATTAAAATCGTTAGAACAATATAAAATATTATCGTCATGGTATGCGAATATCGCAAGTTATTGTAAAAAATATGAATGGCTAACAATGGCTGTATAAAAATGATTAGTAGAATGCATTTAACAGACCGATAAGCAACAAGTTATTTTGAGAAGAGTATAACGTAACATTTTTTAAGATATTATCAATTTGTGTTACCATGATTTATCAATTGATTAAGAAACACAGCAGAAATGCATTGATACAGTCTCTAAATTAAAATTTGCAAGAAATTATAGACTTCGATCTGTAATTTTACAAACTTTGTTTTACCATGTACTAACAATGCATTCGCATAGAAAATAGACTAGTATATTTTTTACAATCGACATCATTGACAACTAATGTTACAATTCAATTGAAAACGTTCAAGATTTGACTGTTTTTTTTTTAATGTCTACTTTATCTTTATAAAATTTAAACAATGAATCAGTAAAACATCTGCAAACAAAGCAAATAGAACGAAATTAAATAGAATCACTATAGGAATTAATGTGAAGGCAATGCAAAATTAACCAGTTAACTGTGATTGACGTGTATACTCGTTAATCTGAAACTCTATTGCATTGCAGTTAACGTTAATGAATTGTTAAATTCTTATCGAATAAAAAAGTAATTCTTTCTCATTTAGCTTTACAAGGGCTTTGGCTTTTATAATAGCTGCATTTGGCCTGCGTTCGACGTGTATATTCGTCATTGCTTGATTTTAATTCCGCGCTGTGATTTTGAAAATTAAACTCCACAGTTAACTGAGTAAATACCGTACCAAGAACTGGTTAAAAGACTCCTTGCCATAACTGTATAGTATAATATACTTCCAGTTTACAAAAGATTGCTTTCCACAACTACGCGAACAAACATTGTAAATTCCAAAGATTTACATTTTATTATAGCAACTAGTCCAAAAAAAATTCACATTCATTACTGTAACTACAAAAAATGCTAAACCATTTTCAGGTGAAGGGGAACGTGTTCGTTGTTTACAACATGGGCACAGACGACCACCTCATCGGCGAGGTCAGCGTCAAGGTCAACGATAACCAGTACCACGTCGTTAGGTTCACGAGAGTAGGGCCGAACAGCACGTTACAGGTCGACGATTACAACTTGCTATCGAATCATCCGTCCGGTGAGTGATTTTTCAAAATTCTTTTACACGTTCAATGACACCAGTCTCTACCTATCGTTACTAGTATTAACTATGGCGAACTCTAGTGTTCAAACACAAGCCAGTTTAATTAAGTCCAATTTTCTGTGAACGACAATTAATCACCTGGTGCATGAAGCCAAAATGTCCCATTACAATTTTGAGTAGGTCGTTTTGCTTCATCCAGTGTAATACCTTTATTATACTTGACACGAGTCATGCAGGATTAAACGCAAAGCTAGAGCTATACTGTCTGAATAAATAGTAACCAATTGACATAATTTTAGATGATCTCAAAGCATCTTATGGTAAATGTTTTATTACACTACAAATAAAATACAAAGATTAATGTCTTCAAAAATGGGAAATTGCATGGGCAATCTTAGCATATATTTTCTTAAATTGCTGTTTAGTACTTTAACAAATACTACTAGTGTTTCGTCACAAACTGAGCAACTCTGAAACGAATGGTTTTAGGATCACAGTTTCCTGGAACGATTTCGTCCGATTTCAAATATAAAAATGCACCGACATTCATGACACTTTGAAATCACTCTCTATGCACGTTCAGCATGCGCTGTAGTATCAATTTTGAAATATGTAATTCGTCGGAGGAATAACGAAGACCCACGAAAGTGTCGACTGCTGGGAGCAGACTGACCGTAAAAGAGACTCTCGGTCCCTTTTATAAGCTCTGCTTCCATAGCGAGTCCCATACCCGTGAGAAACGAGACCCCCATTGGCTGGTTAAACGATCCCGTGTGTTCCCACTGTTTTCATAGACGCATCGATCGCCAGCATTCTCGTTTAGGTGATCGTTGTTACCGTGGGAAATTGATTATGGACCTCGAAGATAATTGAAAACTGCAATCTACCGTGAGAATAATCGAATTAATGGGCGGCAGAGTAACGCTGTTACTATTATTCGGGAATTAACAATTGAATGATCGTTTGTAGAAACTCCGTTGATACTTTATCGCGGGAAACCCGTGTTGAAATGGAGTATGGAAATCCTGAAGAATTTCAACGAACTATACGTGGGCCCTTGAAGGCCGGGTCAAAGACACTTTTGGGAGGTACCTCTTTAATATTTCTGGCGCCCTGCTTCCCGAGGACACGATAATTAGCTTTCACTTTCTACCTCGGACAAATCTGTGGGATTATCAGCTTGATCTTTCCAACTCTGCAATAGCTTCGTTTCGAAGCGAATAGTCCCCCTACTTATGCACCTCCTTCTCAATTTATTCATCAGCATCATACAACTCTAACAAAACGTTTCCTCCAAACAATAAAAATCTAACACCACCACCATTTAAAAAATTCAAAATTTTTTAATTTAAAAAATTTGTTTCATTGATCACATAACAATTTTTCTTATGGAACAATTATATTTGTCAATCCTGAATAATAATTGACATCCAAAGGCAAATTCAATATACTTCTTCGAAAATTATGGATCCTGCAAGCACATTTTAAAAATTCTATTATTCATCTTGAAACAATTTTCCGGTAAAATAATTATAAAATCCTTTGTCGTACATAGGACAAAGGACTCGGGGGACAAAGTAAATTCAATAATCTCAGAAAATTAAATACTAACATCCCTAGACACGCATTAACGATCTCGAAACAATTTTCAATTGTTGTACAATTCTTTATCACGTACAAAAGACTTGTATTTAAAAGCAAATTTAATTATTCCGTCAGATGCTTGGTAAAAATCAATATCAGAATGTTTGAAAATATGAAAGATATGTATTTCCCAAGTTTCAATGTTTAAGTTAAATTTATAGTTAGAATTAATTTCGCAGCCACCTCGTGGTTGCGAATAACAAGACTATTTGTATTTTTAAACTATTTTCGAGTTTTTAAAATTATGAGAAGAAGAAACACATTTTCATTGGTCCCTACAACTGTCGCAGACCATTTATGTCTCTTATTGACATTAAATAACAAGATGAATACAACTAGGATCTTCGAATTCTATTACCGAAGAAAAAAAGGCTTTCTTCGAAGTTCCTTCAGAAATGTAGCTTCAGAAGCTTCCTGTTCCCCTGGCCTTTGTGGGCATGTTAATTGGCCCGTGGGCTTTTCCCCGGCCCCTGCCTTCGAAATAAATCATTGTCGTCGGATTTCGACGATTTCGTTTTCACTTTCTAGCTCTCCTAGGTGCCTATTCTGTCCGACGTCGTTAACGAAGGTTTTTTTTTATCGCCAGCCACACCGACAGCGTTACAATAACATTTCTTCTCCACGAGGACGTTCCTCAACGATCCGTTTTCAAAAATTATGTTTCTCAGGTCCAGTCAACCACGTGACCAATTCGAAAAATTCTTTAGCAAGCTTCTCGGATTTTCTACGTCCCTGGTACCAAAGGGACCTCTAATTGGCTTTCACTTTTTTTCTAAGGTCGCCTGTCCCACTTCCTAATTTCTCATCGTTCTGATGCTCTGGTAGTCGGACCGTTTGAAGTTCGTTTTTTCCACTTGGTTCGGCTACATTAACTGCTTAACCAGCACGTCGAATTACGTGGGAGTCCTAATTGTACCCGGAGAGATGTTAAAAGGTGTAATTAACTCGGCTTAATATCTTTCGAGTAGCACTTCCTCGAATCTCTGGGTTCCTTCTACGAGCCTACTCAAGTGTCATCAAACTCGTCGGCGAATCTCGATGGTTAGAAAGAGTGGCGGAGGCTTAGAAGCGTCATAAAGTCCTAATACCTTGTCCTTCTAGAAACCCTTTCACTTTCCCATGAAAGGAAAAGCGTTTCTTGTTCTTCTTGTCAATTTTCTTTTCCTTCCTGTACACGAGAAAATGTAGGCTTCTTCGAACTATAGGAATTTACAAAAATTAATCGAAAATATTCTGGAGGATTTACATTTACAGAAAAAATTCTTTAATTTATTTATATATACACCTGTTAATATAAAAATTTCCTTTTCCTTGTAATTTTCAATTTTCTTTTCGAAGGCTGTCCAAATCTTGTTAAATCAAATATTACACCATTGATCCTTCTTATTGAACAAGAAGTGTCCGCAATTGTTTTGAATCTTCATTGTCATGAAAATGATTGCATTGCAGCATGTAATTCTTTCCCTATCGATATTTTGTCAAGATCATTTATATGTAATCATTTTGTTACACATTAAATTGATTCTTTGTGCTGGAACATTCTTGTTTAGAATCTCTACAGAGAGAGTGCAGACTCGGAATGATTGTATTGACTCAAGGTAACTTTTTTATCGTTCCATTTTAGACTTCATTAAAATTTGACAAGTTAGATTGCGAGAGTAGTATGCCGGAGGCTTAATAGGAAAAGTCCACCTCCGGCGGTTTACTGCGGTCCCAATAGCGAAGTTAAGACATAATTGGCGTGTCCATTAAACGGTCACTTCCCTCTGAATTTCCCCCTCGATCCTTCCTTAACGTTTCATTGGTCCCCATTCAGTCGAAGACAATTAAGTTTGTCGAGGGTTCGCCGGAACGACCGGCATTCCAAATGGAAAGATTAAGGATTGACCGTAGTGGTCTACAAACGTCGAGTCTCCGTCAATTTGCTGACCGAATGGAAAATTTTATTACTCATTCGCAATATAGTCCTCAGACAACATCGTCCTAGAAAAAGTCAAATAAGAATTGACCTCGCTACGAAAGTCGATCGAGTTCTTTCTTTAGTAAAACTGCACCTCATGTACTTTGTATTCATAACTATTTGGTATAAGAATTAGTTATCACAATCATTGATAAATAACAAATTATATAATCATATTTTTCTTACTCATCGTCCATTTTTACTGACGTTAAACACTTTGGAAAAAGGCACATTCCGATATTTCAACTGAAAATTCTATAAAGACATTTTCTTCAATACATCGCTCCAATAATTATTATAAACAATAAAGACAAAAAATGTTAGATATATTTTTCTAAAAAATTTTTAGACCTCGAACAAGTGGCATCATTCTTAAAAAATTAAACGTGACACAATTACAAAATGCAACACAACATGTGCAATTTTGTTAATTTTATAAAACAGCCTTTATGAAAATCGTCACGTATGTTCACATCAATTACTAAAAAACACTACCAAAATTCTAGCAACTCCGAAAACACACCTCAAAAGCATCGGTCAAAATCAACTTACTGTTAAACATGCAAATTCAAGAACAACGATTCCCAACACGTTTCTCCAAACGTGTCCACGGAAAAGAATTACAACTGCCTTTTTCACCGGAAAATTCCATAATTCAAAAATTCCTGCCTACTCCTGTTCCCCTGCTCCTGCAAATACCACCTGCGATTTTCTAAACACAATCTGCTGGAAATGCGTAGTAGACGCGTCCGCGCTATGTTTCCCTGATTGGAAAATAAACAAGATGCTAACAAATTTGTACGCCATTCCGCGAACAACTCCTTCGAACCATTGTCTATCCCCGAAACCATAAACCTTCGAACCGTTCGGAAAGTGAATCCTGCCGGAGTTTTCCCCGGCGCGACATGAGAAAAAGAAAATTCTCGCCCTTGGAAACTCCGTGGACGCCTTGCGTCGACATCGACGGAAAATCCTTCACGTTTTCCACCGTTCATGCTATCCCGATCGTAGACTTTCCGCCCGCCGATTTTCCACGATTTTCCAGATTTCCAGGCCGTGCTTCCCAGGACTCTCTCGCGAACTCCTGAAACCCTGGTAAGAAAGCAAACAACGTGAGCCTCGGACTGAGGGATCCCGGAGAAAACGTTTTTCCGCTAGATAGAAACTGTGGAGATTCTACGTTGAGTTAAAGATGATTGAAATTTCACGAGTACAAATGATTTTTCCCGTTCCAAAAAAGAAGGTTACGTGGTCCGTGATAACTTTCGTTTCATACATTTTTGTAGGGACATTCATTCATTTTTTTCGGAGAGAAAAGTCTTCAGTAGAAAAAAATGTTTTAGTGGAAAAGGAGCATTTATTTTGCTCCGAAAAAGATGAAAATGGTGACAAGCTGATAGAAATGATTGAAATCTTGAACAATTTGGTGAATTTGTCAAGAAGGTACAAAAGCTTAGGAAATAATGTTTTTCTTAAAGTTAAGGGTACAATGTCAGTTACAAAAATATTCCTAACTTTTGTATTGTCCCCTTAAATAAATGTCTGACCAAAATATGATGTACAATCCTCCAGAACTGGAATTTGATTAACCATAAAACGACTATCAAAACGGAGTTCTCACAACAGAGTGAAAATGTTAATACACTCCGCAGTGTTACTTAAAACAGAATAACAATTATTTAAAAGACCAATAATAAAACCAGTAATTCTTCGGAGTAAGTTTCATTAATTTCCGTCGACTGCTGCTTTTCCAGGGTATTTTCCGTTTCGTCAGGCTCCTGTTACCCTGGTAAGGTCTCTTGAAAAAAATAAACAGGGTAAATAAGGTCTAGCAGCGAGTCCTTTGCGACCTTCCTACAACCTGTAGCCCTATGGTCTCCTGGTAAAAGTTCACAAAAAAAATAGAACGCCCCCAGGGCATTGTTGAACTCCATAAAGACCCTTTCGAATATTCGCCTTCTTGACTTCATGGTCCCCTAGTGAAGTTATCCCCAAAAAGGAGAACAGTTTGGTGGTTATCGGACGGCGCCGTGAAAAAATTTATTCCCGACCTACGCGTGTGTTCTAACGTCCTAATACGTTGAAAGATGTTAATCCACTTCATTAGATATACGCGGTTATGTTTGTATAATAATAAAGTCGCTACGGTGAATCGTTTTTAGGTTGTTCGGGCAATTATGTATTCGGTAGGGAACGTAAATTAACATGCTCTCCGCCATGGACACCATGAAGACGCTTCCTCCGCAATTATGGTATCCTGGCAATCATGGTGACGTCTATGGTGTTTCTCCACCATCGCCCCGTAGTCCGTGGAGAAAAAGTATGGTGGACAAGAAGATTTGCTTTTGGGACCTGTTTTTGAGATGTGATTAAAATGCTTGATAAAAATTGTTGTGCAACGTTGTCAAAGAATTTGTTATGTATAGGTATTTTATTTTATAATGGCTTGTGTTATGGCTTAACATTATTTTTACACTTGAGATGTGTTGAATTAATTGTAATGAAGTGGTACTGTTTCGTGATAGATGAAAAGAATTATTTTTATTCATGAAGAATATAAAATAACTGTATTTTACGCTATGAAGTTAAACGTCTGTACGCATTGAATAGTTATGAACGTCCATATTATTTTCATTTCAGTATTCAATGTAAAGTTGTGTTACGATTTGAAATTGAAATAAGAGGTAGGTGCAGGTGCGTAGCTCAGCCACAGAGAAAGTGAATTATACGCGTACAACGAACGAAAAGCGAAACGGAAGAAAGAAGAAGGGAAAAGAGAAACAGACGTAGCAACGAGGGGAAGGGGTGCATCTAATTTGATTTAATTAGAATAAATTTGCTTGCATAAAAGGCAGCAGAGAAGGGCATGCTCCACACGAACTATATTAGCCTGGTAACTAAATTTATCGAATTATGCGTAGCTGGTTCATATCGGTGTAGATCCACCATAACTTCTGCCATAAGTTCTTTTACTCCCAACTATAGAACAATGGGTTCAAGTATATTCCCAGAATACACTCTAAAACATACAATTTAATTCAGCCTTGCAATCTTCAAAAGTTCAACTTCAAAAAATTATGCAAAATACAAAAAATATTTATTTAACGAGAAATTTCTCTAAATTTCTTTCTCTCCATTATTTTATTGTTATTTATTCATGAAGCTCGCTTGACCAGATAGTTTTATTAATAAGTGTACTTGGATACAGAAATTATATGCACTTTCCCAAAATTTTATAAACTTATATGGAAGTGCATTTAAATGTATTATTTTGTTAGTAGTATTGTTTTGTTTAGTAGTACTTCAATTTTCTTGAGCTGAAAATTGTTCTGCGGCGTTTGTTCAGTTCGTAACTAAACGTGACGCAGTTATGGTTGTTGAATAGTCGACACAATCGGTCTGTAAACTATGCACTCGTTCTTCGAAAGTTTATGGTAGGCCATGACTACGGTCCTTGGGCGTGGTGGTGGTCTTTCAATGGCCACCATCGAAAAAGAGTCCCAACTCCTGCTATTTTATGTTCTCCTTGCTCCTAAGTGGTACGACCTTCGACGTAGTCCCTTAACCCTTTACACTTGTGCTAATTAACGCCATTCGACGAGGTCGTTAATTACTCTAATGGTGTTGGGGCACGTGAACGCCAACGCCATAGTGTCCGACCGCAACCGTAGGGAGAGTACAAAGCCGTGACGAAAGGGAAGCTTCTCTTCATGGTGACCATAAAACACGTTCCTCCGCTTTCATGATGTTCTGGTATGAGAAGCCACATGGCTTTTGTTCGTGTTGTACCTTGCGTCAAAATTGGATCTGATGGATAAGAACGTCGGTTTCCCTATTGTCCTCAAATCGTGTTTATGTCGTTTTTTCTCCAAAGTTTCAATTTTCAAGTTGAGCTTACAGTAATTATTATATTAAACACACAACAATTTATGAATTTCTCGCAAAAGTATTGTTTCTAAAAAAATCATAAGCATTCGCTAGTAAGTAACATGTATAATTTCTCAAGGCAAAAACGCATGGACACATTTTTTTAAATATAGCCATAAGAGAAAAATTATAACAACACATCGAAAACATCACCAAGTAATTCATCGATTTCTCACAAGAATATTTACTTTTAAACAACATCCATTAATAAAACTAATAATTTTTCAAGGGACACACTAAATATATTTTTAAATAATAAAGTGAGAAAATGGATTAATTAAAAACATATGGTCCTCCCAAAAATTGAAACAGAGATGATAGAAATAACTCGGTGGTAACTCTTAAATAATAATATTGTATATTACCGTTTATTTAAGGTGTAGAAATATCTGGAGTTTAATTTCTTATACGATACTCTCTAATAGTACTGATTTGAATGAAGTTTTGGCAATGTCTTTAGTTATAAATTAATACTTGAGTACCTGAACTAGCACTGGAAATAAGACCTCTCGAAGACCCTTCTCGCAGGATACTTCTTGCTCCTCATGTTATCCTAGTGGTTCAGGACTCGAGTATTTATCGCGTTAACCCTTTGAGTCAACCCTACCAGGTCAAATGGGAATGTTCCCACACCATGCTCTAGTTTGTCCCTTCCCAGCCCCACTTCCGGTTACGTTGACCGATTATTCAACCTCGAGGAACTCCTGGCTGTCCTTGGTGCCCTGGTAGCTTTCTAGATCATCTTGAACCCCTTGGGACAGACTTCTTTCCTCTTTTATGCTCTTCAGCATTCTCACACGTTCAATCGCGTTCAATAGAAGAGTCCATTCGTACAATTTAACCCATTCTCACTAACTGTATTCACGTTGTCTTATATAATTTCACATGAAACAATAGTTATATAATATTATATAATTTCACATGAAACAATACAACTGTAGTATCGCGATTATTTGTGCAAAACTTTAGGTTTATAGCTTGGGGTTTTATAGTTTTAGGGCTCGTTTAGGACACCTAATTTTAGGGACCGAGCGAGCCATAAAAGTGAAAGGCAAATGTCAAGAGGGGCGGAAAAGAAGAGGCCCATCGGAAAATTCCAAGTTGAGGGAACGGAGTTGTAAAGTGAAGCGAGCGGTACTCCCATCCTTTTCGCAACGTCCTCGATTGCATGAATAGAAGTGGGAACAGCAGGAGTAGAGAAGCAACCCTAAACGTCCGAGCGCGGCAGGATCCTACCTCCCGATCCTGGTGCCTTGTTCCCTAGAAATTCGAGATAGCTTAGAAACCGGCCGTTTCCTCGCATCGACCCAGGAACCCGATGACTGCTACTCGAAACCCGTCCCCTTTTCCACACATCGTCACGATCAGCCACGTCGTCGTCGTCGTCGTCGTTGTCGCGCAGCAAAGGCTTCCTCTTCGAGGTTCCTGCTCCTCTGCTTCATATGTGGAAGGCCGCGTGTCCCCGAGTCACATGTTCCCTAGCATGCGTGCCACACACGTGCGCTCTCTCCACCCTAAACGCGTATGGTCGATTCGCTCCCCATTTTTTCCTTCACGGTCTCGTTGCGTCCCCACAAACAAAACTCTGCGCTCCGGTGCATTACTCTGTTACTGCACCGCAGATGGTCTCGTAAATTTGCAATTTTATGCACGAGCATAACCCCCATACGATCCTTGAGAACGGTTGAACAAAAGATCCTGGATTAATACTCCACATATTCTTGTTTTACAGTTCGGATCGACACGTTGTATTTTAGTTTATGGACCGCAGATTATGAAGTGCAGATTCTGCGCTTTATGCAAAATGAAAATTTGCCAAGTCAATTGTAAGAAAATGCATTTCCTCTTTTGATCATTTTAATCAGTTGGAAAAAATATGTGAACGTCATTTAAATTTTCTAATGGTTTTTCGGTATTGTATTTCAATCCATTTTCGCCATAAATACAGAAAATCTGCAATCTATTCATTTATAGTGGCATTTTTAAGGAAATTTTGCAATACAAAACAGGAAAAGATCGAATGTTTTGGAATTTGAAAATGGGCAATTTTTAATCTGAAGAACGCAAGAGGATTAAGGTAATTAATTAAAGAAGTTAGAAGATATTTTTGTTCATTTGTCAATGTAATGGGTGAGATAGATTTTGTAATATTTCTTCTATTATTGGATTATTTTAGGCTGCTTGTATATTCGTATTGCTTTTATTGGCAGACACATAATAGCGAAATTAATTTGAACTCTTTTAGGTTTAATATCATAACTTGAGATAATTTTAGAAATTTTTATGTTGTCTTTAACATACACTGCTCTACACTGTAACTATTACAAAATATTTCTTTCGTTTAAGTTGCAAGGACCCTAATTTTTCAAAATCCATTATGTTCACACTTGTATTAAAAAAAAAATCTAGAATTTGAGTTTGTGCCAATATTTGTACACAGATTGTGAATGCATAATGCTCGATAAAGCGGGCCATTATAATTCGGGATCCTAAAGGAAAAATGGTGGCGAGAAGGTGGTTTTCGTGAACAAGGTAGCTCTATGATACCCTCCTGCAACGGATGAAGCTCTGGTGGAAAAGGTCGCGTTGAAGACCTTTTTCATATTGATTCTAACGAATACCATTTATAGCATTTTTTTTATCTCCCTGCACCCTTACGGTACCTCCTGATCAGAACAGTCCCTAGTCCTCTGTGAACCCCTGTCTGTTGAAATAGCTTGGAGTATACGCAAATATTAAAGATCATGCACTACATATTAAATACCAAAGTTCAATCTTTTATACTAAAAATAGATTATAAGAAAATATAAAGCACAATTTATGTATTGAATATTATTTTTATACATCATAATATCCTCACCGACCAACCAACTTAATATAAACTGTGTGCTAGTGATTGTTTGACAATGTTTTAAGTTTGGAGAACAATTTTTTACAGCGAACTAACTGGCATAAAAGATTTGATAATGCAATTATTTTTTGAATTGTATAAATGACAAATTGATGAATTATACAGTTTACAAAGTTCAAAAAATATTGACGAATGTTCCTCAGTAGGATAATTTATATTTGTGGTGTAGTAAATTGTTGCCAATTATTGCTATAGTATAACAAATATATACGAGGGAAAACGAGTGTCCTGTTTGCCAGGATACCCCGTGCCAGGATTTCACTTCCTCCTGCCTCATAGTTCCTTGTTATCAAAGTAGATCAGTCGAACTAGAAATTTCAGTGTGACACTACTCGCCCTCGTCTCCAAAACACTTCTCAACACCAATAAAAAATATATAATGACCAGACTGCATATTTGATTGGCATTCAAAAAATCAACAACGAATCAATCAACTCTCCAATAATTTAATAACTTTTTTCAAAAGCATACAATCCCGAGAAATCATTATCTAATATGCTGAACACCAACTCTACAAAAAAAATGTACAGGACGAATTATCTAAAAAAATATCTTAAAAACACGATGATTCCATCAAGCACAATAAACCTTTGTAACTGATATCTTTGATCTCGCTGCAGGGCAACCATACTTTCTCTGTTGAAAGAGGTTTCGCTCCACCCTATGAACATAACAGGTGTAGCAGATGTAAACGCAATTGGATAATTACGTGTATTGAATAAAATCTTGTTGATGCAAGCGATAAAGCACATCACTGACCATATGCTGTGTATCGATGTTCATGGCTTATATGAACATGTAGACGAAGAGTCAGGACAGCAACATGGTATCTATGAGCACTAACCTTAAGCATTATTTTGTTCTTATTTTATTTTGCTATTTTTTATTTTATTTTATTTTTATTATTTCTTTTTACTAAATCTATTTTTATTGGCACAATTTTTGCATAAAACCTACACACTGTAGCTAATTTATGTACTAAATAATATAGCTCTGGGAAAATTTCCATCATCACAGATGTAATTAGTGAAAGCAGTCTCCTAAAAAGCAAAGAAATCAATAGACCAATCCTCTTTCTTCTTAAATTAACATCTTACCTATTAAAAACTTATTTTTGTGCAATTCTCTGAAAAAGAACTTGAAAATCTGTTTCAAAAAATAATTTAAATTAAGAAACCTTACAGGAGTTTCTTGGTTCACAACCAACATTTTAACATTACTGTTGAACAACGTTTCAAGAAATTCTCAGCTGTGGATCACAAACTTCTGAAATCCATTAAACAGCTGTGGATAAGTAACGCGTTAAGATCGGAGCTCATGCGATCGCTACTGAAATCTCCTCTCCGAACTTCTCCATTTTCCTATCAGACCGTAAGGACTCCTGTCAGCAGTCCCCCAAGGTACACAGAAATTATCTGTAAACTTCGGTTATGAATCCATTTGCCAGTGATCCCTAACTTCCCCGTTAACGGGCGCCAGGAAACCCGAAATAATTACTTGCCGATCCCGTTCACCGATATTGTTTTACGGCCGCCGAAATGATCGGAATGAGAGGGGGACGTTAGGGGGCCATTTCACGACCGCGCCCAGCATTTGAAAAAGCTTCTTCGCATTCTATACTACCCTGGTCACTAATTAGGGAACTCTATTCAGTTAATCCCCTGGGGTGGCGCCTTACGACCCCGCGAGAACTTCTATGCATTCTAATAGGATTGGAATAATAGTTTGTCCCTCGAATGGTTATGAGCCGGTGCTTCATGAATATAGCATGAAGGCGGCGCTATAGCCTAGCCCCGGTAATAATATACCAGGTAATAGACATAGCATTCTTGCGACTCAAATAGGACTCCTTCGAAAACGAAAGTCACGACTGCGATCTACCGCTTCGATGATCGGTTTCTTCCGCAGGTTTTACAAGTTCGTCAGGCGCGATCACATAGGAAATTCATAGGATAAAATTCATCAACTCTAAATTTCTTTTCTATATCTGTAAGACATTATTTGCTTCTAATCACATTTTAAATAAACTATGTTTTGTAACGCCCCTTGTAAATAAACAGACTGCGGATTTTTATGCGAAATAAGAATTGTCCAAGTCAATTAGGCAAAAATGTATTTCCTATTTGAATAACTTGAGAATAATATACCGACAACAATTCTTCTAATGTCTTCAAAATTTCGCATATAACCATTTTTGTGATAAATGCGTAAAATCTGCAGTCTAGGCATAATGGCTGGAGGGCGAACAATGTATAACTACCAGAGACATAAACTACCATTCAGCATCTTCCGATTCGTAGTCCGAGCGCGTCGCCATTTTTGCGGGCCCGTAGGAAACCAAAGTGCTTTTCAATGGCGACCGTCCGGCGGCCATCTTATCTTCCCCCGAGACGCGATCGGTAGGTTCGTTCTTGCGATCGCCTAGGGCCCTAATACCTTGATGGTTGAATTTGACCGTGGGCGATGATCGTTCTCACGGTTGGCCCCGAGGAAGAAACCGGGCCCAGTCTAACAAACCGGAGGGCCTCTCGCAGGGGTCGTGGGAGGGTTCGAGCGTTTCGTCCTTCTCGCCTATCTTTCCCCGGCGGGCCGCATATAGGCGAACAGGACCTTTGAACTCGGCCGTGGAATTTCGCCGGCGTTCGTTGCCGGCTCGTCGATAATTTCGCAATAGGCAGAACACACCAGCCACCATGTTGCCGCGCGCGCGGACAGTCGGTGAAACCCGAGCCTCTGGGGATGCCCACGGTCATAATTTCTGCTTTACGGCTTTCGGGGTCCCGGAAAAATCCTGGCCCACGGTCCCCGAAGGATAGCATCTCTCCGGGGCCGTATATCCGCCGCTGTGTCGCTTCCCTTCCTTTTTTCTTCTTCTCTTCCCATCGTCTCGAGAAGCTTCTTCTTGAAGAAAGAGAGAGAGAGAGAGAGAAAGAGAAAGAGAGAGGAGAGTGTGTATGCCACGGGGCGCATCGTGGGAATTCGAGGACGATCCCCGTGAGAAAGCGGCTTCGAGCAGAGATCGTTTCTTCTCAGGGTTACTAGGGAGTCAGTCAATACAAGGAAGCTTCTTCGGAGAGGGACCTTAGGGAAGGGAGGTTGCGTTTGGGAGGACGGGGGTAGTGCAGATTGGCGTAATTGACCGGAGTCGCTTGTCTCGTTCGTCAGATTATGTCTGGCGAGATGGCGAACGATAGAATCTGCTTGGACACTCTGGACCCCGTTTGTTCCCTCGGAGTATTGAATATTGTTTTGGTAGTGAAAATCGCAATGGAACAACCCCCGCCTCTCCCACTGATTTCCATGTCTATTAACGTATTGTCTACCAATGGTTATTTCGTAATTCTCAACTAAGGATTTTTTATTAGATTCCTCGACAGTGATAGCAACTTCATCGGCGAAGTAAAAAGTCACCCCCAGTGATCTTGTAATTTCGTTGTATTTCGTATTGAAGCAAATTAACTCAGTCACGACTCTGATTCGATGTTATAGTGCAAGGGGTTAATCCTCGTAACGTTAAGGTAACAGTCCTAGGTGAGGTGAAAGCAGGAATCATTTCACCAATGCCTGTGGAATTGTTTCAGAGCTCCTAGTATAAAAATTATCAATATTTGCATTTCGAATATATATTCTGCACACGTTATCCACATGCGACCGGCTTATGTTTAGATAAGAGTGAACCAACAACCATATGTCATCGTGCTGGGGGATGCCGAATTAGGATAGCTATCGAGTTTGCAAATTTTCAGAAATTGTGCTTCGTTTAGCGAGACAAGTTGAGGATAGAATAACAGCTCCACTCTCTGAATGCGAGGTAACAAATCGCATGATAAAGCATTTATTCACATGTTGTCGCGACGCACCCTATAAAAGTTGCAAAGTCGTTTTACACCTGCCTGCTACGTAAATGGAAATTTATCGTCGAGGTTCTTCGAGAGTAATAACTCAGAAAATCTCCATATAAATCGCCAGCTCGAAGAGCAGAAATCTCACTCGGGACACCATAAAAATGATAGAACGCGCCGAGCCGATAAATGGTCCCAACACAATGAACGCTGTGTATCCGGTCGTTTAT
Organism: Halictus ligatus; assembly: GCA_028454255.1. Taxonomy (NCBI): domain Eukaryota; kingdom Metazoa; phylum Arthropoda; class Insecta; order Hymenoptera; family Halictidae; genus Halictus; species Halictus ligatus. The sequence goes on from CM052140.1 coordinate 7,654,615, forward strand.
TATGTCACGGAATATTTCCAGCGAGTTGGGGGAAATAATATTCGAGTCCCGTGAATGATCTGCTTAGTACGAGTGACAGAGTATTTAAGTGTGTGCGATCCATGCTACATAGTAAATAGATTGTGGATTTTAGGCATTTATGACAGGAAAAAATTGGTGTAATTAAAGAAAGAAAGATAATGTAGAAAATCATTCTAATCATTGCTGAAAAGACAGCAAGAGGTTACTCTTGTCACTCAATGAATAAGTTACACCCTCCTTTTAACCTTTGTTTTCGGGGTGGTGGATTTCTACGTAGATTACAATCAATTTAAAAATTTTGAAAAATTATTAAAGATAAAGAAGAATGATTGCAACTCAGAAGAAAATTGTGCAGCAAAAGGTTAATTCTATCATTCAGTGAGTAAGTCACGCTCTCCCTCCAACTAACAAAATTCAAAGCAAATATTCTTTTTCTCCCGAGGAATTAATGGAGACAAAGAAGAACTAACGGCAACCCCGAAGAGTGCTGTAGAGCAAACAGTTAACTCAGTGGATCGAGGGGAGGATAAACACATTCAAGCATCGATCAGTTACCCACCCCGATGTTCGGAAGATCTCCTCGATCCTTCTGTGGTCTTGATAACCCTGAGAAAACGACGCTGCCCTTCGAACCTCGATTCTCACGCTCGTCGGTTGCCTTTATCTCCCGGCTGTCTTCAGGTAGACAGTCTTGCCCTCCGTCTTGCCTCTAATCTCCGTAAGGACATCTGGCTCCTCTTTTTTTCCAGCGAATTCCTTGACGCTGCTCAACCTACGAAATTCCTCGAACAAAATTCCTGGTATTCACGGCTTTCCAACGGTTCCCTTCTCCGTTGTATAGCCCTGTTCTCGGCGAAGGGACACGGGACACGTTTTCTGTAAGATGAAAAATGCTTCCCAAGAAAAACAGGCTCGTTAGGTCCGTTCCCGTATTCATTGCCGGGAGAGAGAGAGAGAGAATTTTCCAAGCGACACACGGCGAACAGGATTCTGTCTGAATATTCCGACAGGGTCCCGTGTCTGGAAAAAAGATCTTTCGTTGCTGGAGGATGATCCAGTCGTTTGTTCTGCGTGGCCGATTCCCACGAGCCGTGAGAACGATGGTTCGTGGTTTGTGCGTTCTTCCCGCGCTTGATAGAGAAACATAAGCGGAAAAGAGCGTTCTTCACGGACATCTTGGTACCCGATCTTCCCGAAGAATTCATCGGGAATTTTTTGATACCTTGGAGACCCACCTAGGGGCCTGAAAAGCTCCAAAATCGAAGCAATCCAATGAAATGGAAATTGATGTGTTGAGACTTATGTAGGATGCTGGGTGACTCTTTCAGTCTTTTTGCTCTTCGGAGACCTCAACCTTTAATAAGCTGGATTAACGTTGTACTACCGTATTTAATTTTGGACACACAATTCTGTCTTCCATTTCCAGGAGGCAATGCGTTAAAGATGTTCCTTCCAGGTCAATTGTTTGGAATGACTCCTTGATTTAAAACTGAATACACATCTAGAGAAATAACGTGATAGCGAGTTAAAACGAAAATGAAATGCAAAAGTTTCTTGATTTTCACGGATCACTTAAACTTAAGGGGTTAAACGAAGAAGACCTGAGAGTACTGATGATTAGATTTCATTCTTCGAGGTCAGGTGTAAATCCACCACAGCGAAGTCATGGCTGGAACAAAGAGAAAGTGCTTGCAATTTCGCAACTTGAAAATCGCATGGCGCCAGGGAACGTTGAGAATTGCCCTGTAGGTCCCACGGACGCAGGCCTTCTCACGATTATTGGAGGAGCATGTGCAACAAGAAAGTACGCAGCAATCCGAGAGCGTGAAGAGAGGCAGCGATCGGAGCCTTTTGATGTCTCGTTTCCCTTTTTTTCCCTTCTTCTTCTTCTTCTTCTTTCTGCGCGGCACGTGCTCCATGGTCGGCCGACAAACGCGAGGAATGTCGGGGCCAATAAACGCCGGAATGCGTTCGCCGGCTACGGACAAATCATTCCCGAAGACTGCCACGCTCCCGGCGTACCGTGAGAACGAAAATGCACGGCTCGGATCGACGTTCTTCTCACGTTTATCAGAGCGCCAGAACGGGAAAGGAGATCGACGCGAAATTTGAAGCTGCAACGATGCATTTTCGTCCATCGGAAACGCTCGCCCAAGCCTCCATCTTCCCCCAAAACAAAATTTTTGCATTCCGGATGCTATTTCATATCGTTGGGAGGCGTTTGATTGAAACCTTGAACGCTCTACGATGATCTATTTAGGAATTGGAAACATGCCTAATTTGCAATGTTGGTCGATTTGAATTATAAAAACAGAATTTTTCTTTGGACGTGCAATTTCACTTGGAGGACATTTTATTGTAGAGACTTCGAATGCTTTGGATTCTAAAACGATTTTTTTGCGAATTTGATCAGTTTATGCAATGTTAACCCGTTTGAATTGTGCAAAAGGAGTTTTTCTGTATGAATGTGAATTTAATGAATTTAATGAATTTTCAAAGCCGACTCTCTTGATAACGAGGACTTTTTGCCCCATTCTACAGCCAGTCTTATAATTGATGGCATACGCCATTTTGCTCGCCAATTTTAATCGTTTATATATCTATTAATCATTAATAGACTGCGGATCTTTATGCAAAATAAAATTTTTATATATCAATTGCAGTCTTTAGGCGTCATGTAAAAATTTATTTTACTCACTAATAATTTGTATATGTTAAAAATGGTATACTGAAATAATTTTAATTATCGAAATAATCAATTTCGATGAAATTTTCAGCATTACAAGCCACAGAACACTTCTTTAACACTAGGTTTACGGGACCCGTCAAAATGACGGGTTCTAATATTTTTAATTTACGATTATTGAGATTGTGAAGATCCATCTACGTGGAATTACTAAAAAAACTTATGTCCATAGCGCTATATTATTTAAAAAGCGGCTGAAAACTTGGATAGACACATTCTTCTTATTTTTATAAAGTAATGCAAAATACTCACTTTTAATGCCCCGTAAACGTAGTATTAACATTTTCGTTACAGGTCCAAATAAAAATGTTTTAAAATATTTCAAAATTTCTATTACTGATCATCTAGTAAACTAATCCATCTAGTCTGGCAGAAAAGCTGAAGTCGTTTGAGCCAGTTATAAGAAAGTGATTCGGATTTAAAGTATGTGCCATCAATTGTGAGATTGACTGTATACATAAAGTAATCTTATACCGATAGATTGAACATATACAAAAGACTCGTACAATTTTATATATCTTAAAAGAAGCCTTATGTGTCTGATGCTAAGTGAATTGTCTCTGTCGCTTCATTTTAATCTTATCTCGCACAAGCGTTAGAATCACATGCAACAAATGCATAGAACGTTTGACACAGTCATGGCGGTAATAGAAAGCTGGCGGGAACTTGTTAATAGAAGGCCTTAGGACTGCTTCTTACGTGGTCCTACCATCCTGGCAGCTTTACGACCGGAAACATAACATAGACGTCAAAGGATCATTGTTATCGAAAATACCGTCGTTACCGGGATCCTTTGTCATCTACAGAGGCGGGTCACGGTTCGTAACAGACCCGCGGCGTTTCTGTCTATATACATTCCGTTCAGACATTCACCTACTAGAAGCTCCTACTTCCCTGATACCCGTTTACAACGCGTCACAATTTTGTGGGGTTACGGCCGCCATTTTGGATCCCTTACAATGTGTTACATACGCCCAACGACGTCCTTCGCAGTCACTGTTCACTTTCTGAAAAAGGTAGACATTCGGAAACTCGTATTTACGGGGGGTGTATATCGAAGTAGTACATGCTTGAATTAAACAGAGATACTGCAGTCGAATGAAGCAAAGCTTCATTGAAGTTACAGATGTAATGATACATTACAGAGTTATGTTACGGAGTGTAACATAATTTACAGAGTGATACAGATGTAATGATAGAGTAGGGTATATTTTTAGGGATGTGTTTGAGACGGTCGAATTTTTGAGAAATTAAATATTTTTATTGCAACGCGCGATTTTGTGGATTATGTTTGCTCTCTTACGAGTTATCAGATGTTACATGCGTCAAATGATTAGTTTTACAGTAGCCCAGTGATCCACATTCGGAGAGACCCCGCGAAATAGCGCCTCCTAATTGCAACATTATTCTCTGCAATTTTAGAATTCGTTCGTTCGTGTCATTTGCAACACGGTAGGACGAGAAAAGTTCAAGTGTCTCGCGTCTTTTCCGAATGCTTCCGCGCATCTTCTAATCCCCTGCTGCTGCGACACGCTCGAATGATTTCGAGGAAATCACCGTAGATGTTTGGCTCCACCTGTCCGAACCAGTCCCCGCCCCCTTTTTCGGGGTCCTCGAGACCTCAGCAGAGGGCCCAGGTGGTCCTCCAGGTGTATCCTGTTCTCCTGATCGCCGCGCTATAGAATATTGACTTTTGACTGTCAATGACACCGATCATCATCGCTTAATCGATTCTGGACGCTCGATGCCATCCTCGCGCTCAATCTTTCACCAAACATTCTTACCGCAACAAAACACAGCTCACCTAACGCAGCTCGCTACAACAAGTGCCGACTCAATCAGTGCAGTTGGGATACTATAAGAAGTCACCGAATTTCAATAATTACCACGCCCGAGGGATTGGTATGTCAAACTCGAGAAGATTCCCGGGTGAAAGAGAATCATCGGGACAGGTGACAGCCGCCAGGTGCTCGTGGAGTATGTTTTCACCTGATCGATGGGCGTTGCAACGCCTCCCCCTCCCCCCTCCACTTAGTATAACCCCACCTCTTAGGTAAGGAACGAAGGGAAACCAAGAACCGACACTTCGCCGGGTCTCATGCTCGCCTGGTGGAAATGGTACCAGATTTCTCGACAAGTTTAACCCTTTCACAGATCTGCCAACCCAAAAGGTATTCATTCAGTCGGTTTTTGCCTTCGGTCAGGTGTAGAGCGGTGACTTTTTCATATTCGTGGCGGAGGATGGTCGAAAGTGGAAACTGTGTACCGGGTGGCTCACAAAAAGCGGTATCTGATGTCTTGCATTCAACGATTCGAGAAAATGTATTGCACAAACTGTTGATGAGAGAGAAACAGAACCATAATTTTTCTGATGGTCCGCTGACATGTTAATTGTAGAACCAAAGCACAGAAACATTTTTACAACAGTTTGGTTCACGAATTAAAAATTTTAGAATTGCAGCTTGTTGATGATCGCTTCTTCAGCCTCTTTAGTGGACAAAAATGTAGTACAATTTTTGTAGTACAAATAACTACAACTACGAAACAAATTGAACTGAATGTTGAATTCTTCAAAATAAATGCATTGATACAAGGGGGCGCAAAAGTCACTGAACATTCGAATGCGATTATAAAAGAATAAATGCGTTGGTACAGGATGACCCAAAAGTCATCAGGCCATTGCAAGTTCAAATATTTTCATGAAAGAATAAATGTGAATTTTGAAAAAATGATAATCAAAAATAACAGAAAAGAAGAAAATAATAATAATAAAGTTACATCTGAAATATTAGCACAGAGTGTACATTTCAACAGGGGAAATAGACAGCATTGAGAAATAAACTAGAAAAAGGCGTCGTCCGCAATATGAATGGAACTTTTAACAACTATTTTATTAAAATTTCACGGCGCTTTCACCGTATCGTCGCCTGTAGCCCACCCTGTACACTCGTACGACCACAGAAACAAGGTTCCCAAGGACAAGCATGATCTCTAAGGTTCCCGACTCTCGTGAGCGAGAAATCCCAGCGATCTCATGCGAGCCTGGTCTTCAGTCGTCGAAAATTAACCCTTTCTCTGGCCAAGAAACCGCGCGTTTCTGATGCGGGGGCGTTCAGTGAAGCTTCCTCTTGTTTCCTGCGACCCTCGTGCTTGGTCTTCGATTAATTCGTGTTTACAACGTTCTTCACGCCTTCCCACAAACTTTAACGGACCGACTATCGACGTTTCTTAATATTACCGACGTTCGTCGGTCCTCTTCGTCCCCTTCGCATCGTTTATTCCGTTTTGGCGAGCCAACATGGTATCCACGGGTTCCCATTACTCGCTGCTGAAATTTCTGACCTGCTTGGTTCCTTCGCTCGCATAGCTGCCTGGTACATAGAGGATATAAAATTTCCGTTAGCGTGATGTGGAAAGCCTATAAAACACTTATAAATTCAAGCCGGGCTCCACTCAAAGATTCGGGTCGGTGTTCCGTTCTCTTTGTGTTGTAGTATGCCATAGTTTTCTATGGCTTTGCTGTCTTCTTGGAATTTTTTTTATTGACAGCAGCTTGAGAGAACGCTTTAATCAAAATTAGCATTTACGAGTTTTGGAAAATTATATTGGAACTGGGAAAAATAGAATAACAATGTTATTTCATTTATTCTTCTATGTTATTTCAAAATTGTTAGAAAAATTAGTGCAATTGTTTCAACTGGAGGTCTTTAACTATTTTAACTGATGTTATCTAGAATATATGCAGTCTACCAAAATTTGTTTTTGTTCTATTTTATAGTTATTTGATAAAAATATCTTGCAATAAATGATTACAGTGTCTGCTTCTCTATAAATATACACAGTATGAGTTATCAAAATATAGTGTTATGAAGTCTATAGAGGACTAGCTAGTTTGTAAATGGTTGTTGGTAGTTGTTGCTACAGGTAGAGATCTAGGAACCACCATCGGACTAATTTCAGTCAGTTCCTAATGATTCCTAAGGCCCTGATACAAAGTCTTCTGTTAATTTATATTTAGAATACCTCCGAGGGCCTGAATAAATTTCGATCGTTTTATCGTTGGCCGACATCTTAATATCCTACATCGGATACTCTATCGCGAGAATTGGATGATTGCATTTTTTATTAAACGCTCTCAGCTACCGTGCGCGGCGGAGTAGCTTCTTCGTCTTATGGTGTTCTGATCGACGGAGTTCGTCAGATATCCGCTGAAAAATATCCGCTGTGGTGGACCAAGTAAACCGATCGCAGTTCCAGTGCATTCAATTATTATAAAAATTTGTGGTTTAAAATAAAATAGTATTTTTACATTTACTATTTTTTCGTTACCGAAAAGTCACAATTTATTACAAGAGAAAATTGCTGAACTATTTTTTATAGTAATTTTAAATATATTATATTGGTAGTGTAAAATGTAAAGCGTGAAATTGGCATATACGAACATATGTATTGTATGTGTAGCGCACGCGCTATGTCTAGGACTCTGAATCATATGATCTCCTAGTCTAGAAGCGTATCTAGGTAGTGAGATTCACCTAACAGTCCCGTGCTCAGACATGTTTCACAAGATAACACAGTGACACGATCACGTAACCAGACAGGATCTCCGTTTCCGTCTGTTTGCGTGCCACTAACTCGAACCACTAACATTCTATCTCGCTCGTAAATTATAATAAATATAATTCTAACTCAACAACCCGTTTATTTTAACTTTTACTAACGGATACAAAATAAAATATCACAAAATTCAACGGTACTATTTAGCTCGAAATTCTCAGAATTTTATTAAATTTTATCAACGTTCTGTATTTATAGTTGCCACCTTTCTGTTGTACTTTCACAGATTCGTTAAAAAGGGGGAATTGAAATTCTTTCGATAAGCTAGAAATTTTATTTAATTGCGACGATAGTTTGGAATTCAGCTATATTTTTATGGCTTCACTTTAAGGAGAAAGAAATGTAGCAATATGGACGAAAGGTCAGGTGGATGAACGCTCCAAGGATATTTATTTTTACCGGCAGGATCACTGCGAAGCGAAGCCGAGTAGGCTCCAGGTGTTTTATAGTACCCTAGCAGACTTGTTTACCAAATTGGTTTCTTTCCACCTGAAGATTGAGGAAGGAAGAAACCATAAAGGGGAACGTCGACTATAGTCAAGTCGCTGACGCTGGTCGAACAGCCGAGGATACGTTCCACCGATGTATGATTCCCTGGTATTGGCGAACCAAGGATAGTGAGGCTCTCCTTAACCCTTTCAAGTAGATAGTACATTCTAAGCTGACGATCGGACACTTGAATCTCTAGTTCAGTCTGTTTAAATGAAATACTACAATTTCTACAATTTAATAATCATATGATCAATTGATTCAATTGGATCCTTATCATTAACGATTCATTTTGAAATTGATAAAAATATTAAGAAATAGAATTATTATTATTACATATATCGTTTATTTGTTATCATTTGCAGAAAACATTATTTTATAAATATTACACGTTTTTCTATTAAAAGCATAGTCACGGAAAATTCTTCATTTTCTAAGAAACAAATGTATTATAAATATAACATTAATTAACTGCAATTCAGTACAATTTTATTAGTCATGCAAATGTATATTCATTCAATATTCAATTGCTCTCTAATTATATATAGTCTAATTAGAACTGCTGATTTCATGCATTTGCAACAAGCACGAATGGGTGAAGTATGAAATAAAAAAAAACAGAAAAAATGATTTTCACACCATTTTCAAGTTTTTAAAATCGCTGAAGCAAGAAATGAATTTCTATTAAATGCTGATTGCAATTGAAACAGTATGTTAAATATGGAGGAGTGCACAGTGTCCGCCATCGCTGTTTCGAAAGGTACCTCCAAGGACCTCATGCTGCCCTACGAAAACTGTTTGCTAGATTCATTTTCTTAAGGGGGCCTGGTTTGAAATCTATATACGTATGCAAGAGTGTTACGGGGAAGAACGTAACTTTAACAAAAATGCCGCCTAGCTATCGCGTTCCGTAGACACTCGTTCGAATAGGGGTTTAAAATAAAAGAAACACAGAGTTTAGTCCATGACTGACACGAATATTCTGATTCTTTATTGGAGGTTCTCCGGTTTAAATACTATTTCTTATCGCTATGGATGCGCTGGATTTTGGGGGTGGGTGGATACAGTCATCGGGTACTATCTGCTAAGGGCAAGGTACAGGGGCGATCGGTGGCTGCTTGTTTGTTATACAATGTGTCATCGGTCCTGAGTCATCTAGTCGTTACAAGGGTCAAAATCTAGACAAACTGCCGCTTCAATATTGCAATGAGCAATTTAGAAGTGGTCAATTGTGTTTCCTAAAAGTGGAATCTACGTCTGTATAGAGCCCAAATTGCGAATTTCTACCACATCATGGAGTAATTTGTAATATACGGGCAGAAAATTCGAATTCTGAAGCAAGTATGACGTCTCAAGATGGCTGCCGCTGAGAGATTCTCTTAATTTCGAGAGATTTAGTGTTCCTATCGAAAAAGGCTCTATACACACGTAGCAAAGACGTGTACAAACACGGTGGTATGCATTTTTAATTGATTACTTACTTATTTAAGACGTTAAATGTCTAGAAAAAAAGGCACAGCGTAACATAGCGTAACAGTCAAGGCCAAATGCCTGCCGGCCCCCTTAAGTAAACGTGAAACCACAAATTATATAGGGTGAATAGACCCTTGTAAAATGTAATGTAACCCTTGCGAGTATACTAAAGCATGTATCCTGTTCTCCTGCTACGACGATGTAAGAGTTGGCGAGGCTCTGCTTGACCACCATCCCTTTCAGTCTATCTATATTATTCTCTGTCTCCCTATGTGCACCACTTGTATACATTCATTCTATGCATTTATAACAGTTTCGATTTTTTAAAACCAAGTGTAACAAGAATATGTAAAAAAACAAGATTGTTATCTTGATTAGAATATCACAAAGCCACTAACCGGGCTAATCTTGAACTCAATCTAATCATGAACAATCACACAATAGGGTAAGGATCCCAATGACTGTGGTGGTACCAATTATTGTGCCTATATTAATTATACTTATTTTTAAAGCATAATGAATATTTGAAAAGTGATATTACATTTTTTCACTAATTTTTTCATTATTCCCTAAAAATAAGTATAATTCGTATAGACATAGTAATGGTACCCCCACAGTAATTGGGTCCCTTGCTCTACATAACAATGCAAAATTAATTTGTACAGTCAATGCAGCTTACCTGAAACCACAACTTGGCATTTCTTTAGTACGCGAAATTAGAACAATTGTGCTCGAGAAGCACAGAACTCCATAAAATGAATTTTGCACAGGTTTGAAGGAACAATGGTGGAACCGAAACTCCGCTTTCGCGATCAAAGTGAAAGACAGAAAAATACAATTAATCTTCATGGGACTCTTTTGCTGCGTACAGCGGAGCATAAGGTATAGAGCGACGAGAGTATAATTAAACACCGAAACGAATTGCAATGGTCAACAGGACGATTCGATTTCGCGACAAAAGACAGACACTTTCCGTTCTCATTCCTGGGGTGAGATACTTCCAAATGCGTCCTGTTACCCTACGAACTTTGTTTACCAACCTGATTTCCTTAAATGGGAGGGAAACCGCAAAGAGTCCTTGTCGGTGAATAGGGGAGTCCGGGACACCTAACTCGAAGCTTACGCGTCGGTCGCATGGTCCCCTATTCGTTGAAACCAACGAACCAGCGCGACGTGTCCCTCAACCCCTTGAACTCTCCGCACAAACACGCCGAGAGAGCGAGGCTGATAAGGAACCGGTTTTCTATTTACATTGCCAGGCAAGTGCGCGGCCCCATTGTGAAAGGAACAGGTGTTTGCATTGAGAAACCTGTTTTGCATATTAGGATGCTGGGTCCTTTGTGCAAGGAGGAATAACTTTCTTGGAACAGTGGGCAATGAATCCTTGCCCGCGACATGGGAATAAGGTCGTACATGCATTCGGCCTTTTATCACGTATAAATTGCAGAAGGAAGTTATGGCGGAAGAGACGGCCGAATGAATGGGACGCCACGCCGTCTGCATGCAAATTCGCGTCTTTCCAAACGATACATGCAAAAATGTCAGAAGCGGCTGTATTCTCCTGATTTTAATGCTCGGTGTCGGTTTGCGGTAAATTGTGTAGTCGTATTTTTTAATTGAAATCGTTGCATATTGTTGCGAATTTATGCGTGCAGATTTGTGTTTGCACGTCTACTACGTTTAGACGATCACTAATAGTGACTATATTACATTACAAAAATAACAAGAACCTCTGTATCCAAATTTTGGAGCCATTATTTTATAATGTAAATAGAAATTAATTTGTTGTATGCATGTTTACAAACTGCGTAAATTAAAAATAAAAATATTAGTTAAGAATTCGTGAAAATTTCTATTTGCATTGATTGTGAAAAATTGAATATTAAAAAGAAATAAGGTTATATTCTGGTAAGTGTACGAGATGTGTTGGATCGTGTGTGTTGGTCGTACACCCCCTACACAGTCGAGAAACCATGAACAAGTCATAGTACCTTCCACGTGGCTATGCAACCCTGTTGGAAATATTTAGTCTCGCTGTCCCTTCGCAGGAACGTTCTCACGCTGTGACTCAACTCCCCGGACGGCTAACAAGAGTATAAGATTTTTTTCTTAGGGCAACTGGTAGCGGGAGGATGCCGAGGATTTAACGATCCGGACTTTTTTTTCTTCGTTCTCCACTTCGCAGACGTTCGAAAACGTTCCACAGATTATCTCGAATATGTCCTTCGGAGCTTGATAGCGAGAATTCCCGGTTCTCTGCAAATTTAATAAGAGGTATAAAAGTGAAATCGAGAAACAGAATTGAACGATTTTTAATCGGTCATTGAAGGATCGCAAACAAAGAAATGCATTTACTGCATTTTGAAATAGATTTCAATTTGATTGACGTTCACCAAAATCATAAAATGGTGTCCTGCTTTATAGTATGATTCAAGTTCACAGATCCTATTAATTAATAATAACCCTCCAAAATCGCAAAAGAGCAAGAGTGAAATTCCATTTCACCCTTATAGCAATAACCTGGATATCTACTTTCAATTTCTCTTGGTCATTTCTTTGATATTTTTGTTGACAAATAGCAATATTATTGTAGATTTTCATATTCCTGAATAATCGCAGATTAATTTACATTTGAGGCATAAGAACATACGTTGACATTAGAACGTGTAACATTTTCACAATAATTCAATATCTAGTACAAATATTCATCAATATCAGATACAGACATTTCTATTGTAATTAGAAGGTGTAACGTCATTGCATAGTGTAGATAGTTTTGGTTATTGACATAAGGATTGAACAACTATATACAATCTTGGTTGTATGAAATTAACGAAAAAGAGCTTGTTATTGCACCTAAAAACGTGATTCTAATGACCTAAAAATAAATTCAATTTTGTCATACAAAATTTCCGTATCTGGAAACAAACGGTAATGATATATTTGCCACCCTAATGGTACGTAAATTCTCAATTAAATTACCTGACGAATGGCAGCAAATCACAGCAAACAATGTCGAACATATAATTGACTAATTGTAAGTTGTAACTGGTGCTTATTTCAATACTAAAAAAAAAGTACACTAAAACAGAAATTATCGACGATTCAACCTAATAGAATTCAAATTTGCCAAGTTTACAATCCAACGCGTGCCAGAGAATTTTAATACTTAGATCGAACGCCTAAGAATTCGCAAACACAGTTTCGCGAGTTGTCAGCGATCTCTCCACCGCGGGGGTGGATGTTCGAGCAGGATGTCCGACCGGAGCGGAACTTCCTCCGGCCTCATGGTGTCCTGATGGCACAAGCGCCACGCGCCTTCGCCGTTTTCCCACGAGCCCTCTTCAGGTTCTCACGCGAGCACGAGTTCTCCGCCTTCGACGCCTTCGTCTCCCTTCTCGCTGCACGTGTCCTCTCCTGATCGCTTGCGCAGGCTCACCGAGAAAAAAGAGCCAGACCGTAGGGTGAAAAAGGCGAAGAGATACTTGTCGCCCTTCGACGACAAACTCTCGCACACACACTTCCTAAAGTCGCATGGAGTCCTGTCCATCCCGAGATTCCGATTCTCGCGTTCCCGAAGAGACTCTCCCACGGTGCAGTCCCGTGGGAACGACTTTAATTGGCTTCAGAAGCGAGCCCTCATCTCTCTCTCCATGCGCGGCTTACAGCCGAGGCTCGAGGTTGTTGCCTTATCTACACAGTCGGTCGATTCTTTCCGACTTGATGACAAACAACCACCCCCTGATCTATCAACTGGCCTTGAGAGACCGGAACTTTACCCCGAAGAATGGTTTTAGCTAATTTCTGAACACATTTCAAGCTTGCTTCAATTTTCTGAAAGTTTAGTTGAAAATTTAGCTCTGCTTAGTTCTAAATTTATTTTAGCACCACTACCTCGGAAAAAGATATAGGAAGGGATTAGTACTCTTACCGTTTTCAAGTTAAAAAGCTTATTATTTTTAGGGCTCACTTATTTCTTCTCTTAATCAATTAAACAAGTCGAAGATAATAAAACAGTATTTTTAGGTTCTTAGAATATTGTCACGGTTTTAATTTTGGTCCACCTATTTTCGTCACAAATGTATAACATTCGCAGTCCAGTCATAACTCTCGAGATTCGATTCCAGCAATAACCGACAGCAAGCCGCAGACAGCATCGTTAAAACGTTGCTTTTTAGCGCTGACCGGCTTGGAGTCTAACAACCATCATCGATTCCCATCAGCACAATGTCCTCCATCCCTAATCGTCGTCCTTTGAACCGAAGGATTCAATATTCGACAGGAGGATCGGGCACGTGACCAGACTGTTGGTCGACGAGCACACTACGGTGTACCTGGTGTGCGGCGCGTGCCTCACATATTTTCTCACGTGTCCGAGAAACAATTCCCGAGGAACCCGGGAGAACCGCGTTCTCCCAGGCTGAAAGCGTGAGACAGTTCGCCCCTGGAACCAACGGACCGATCTGGTTTGGTAGTAGGCGTTCAGGCTGGCAAAAGAGTTCCCGTCGCTGCTGCCTTCCTGTCTCCGTTTTCAGCCGTCGTTTTCTCCACGATTCTTGCAAACGTCGGTCGCGGAGAGCTTCCCACGGGACACCCATTCCCAGAGAGACTCCGGGCCCCGTTCGAGAGACTCCGGTTCCCATGATCGTGAGAATCCGAGCGACTTCAGGGGAAACAGATTCCCAGATTCACTAGGAGACCAGAGCGAACGAGCTGGTTCGAAACGCGTTTACCCCTTGCGCGGTTTCGTTCCATCGACCTTGCTGCTGGAAACGTTCAAAATTTAATGAAACGTTTTTGCCAAGAAACGCTATTCTAGTGCCCGCATATTTATTAATTTATCACTTTAAGGTACAAAAAATTGTTTCGTTTAATACTTAGTTTGTCTCAATTTGATGAGGTTCGCATGACTGCTTCTATACATTCGTTTATTTGTCAGTTTTAGTATTTATCGGTTTTTTATTTTATTAAACTTTTTGAATTTTCCGCTGAGCGATGCGAATGAATGAGAATCGATGTTTATTCGATAAAATGGTTCACGATAATCACGCTGCATTTTAATATCCTTTAGTTAGTAACATTTTTACATTTCTTTCGAACTGACACGTTGGAACTATTTTCACCCTTAAATCTCATACTCCTCGAAAATTGTGGCACAATAAATCGTGTCACCTATTTTTGTTCCATGTTTTAATTCAATCGATTGTATGCCATTCATAATTTTATACTTTAAACAAATATATCTAATGGTAATACGTAGATAAAGATACAAAAAGAATTGTATGGTATTTAAAATAGAAAATGAGTGAATCTTCAGCCAAAGGGTGAATGAGGATTCGAGTGAACTTTCAATGAAGTGATTGTGAAACGGCGATTGTTTCTAGCAGAATTTATATATGTTTATGTACGTTTGTGTATGTTTGTACATAACTATGTAGTATGTGGACATTCACGTGGTCTGTATATGGTGTAACAGGCTTCCTTGAAGATTTACAGCCCTCTGATAGTAACCTGATACAAGAAGCACCGAATTCAGCCCCAAGTCTTCTCACGGTTGGTTCTCACAATCGGCTTCTCCAACCGTCGAAATCCCATTATTTGTTGCGTTCGCGTCATGAGAAACCATACCAGAGAGGAAAAGTCACGGTTACGTGCAATCAAAATATTATTCAGACTCCGCGCATGAAAAAGCAGAAACGATTGCAAACTGGTTTTCTTACAGAAACGGATCGATAAATTTTGATCCGATGCTACAAAAAAAAATCTTGAAAAATCAATTTTAACATTATTATATTGGTCAAACAGATAAATGTAAAATTTGAGAGAAATCAGAAAAACAGAAATCTGTTTTTACCATCTCGCATTTGTCATGAGTTCTAATACTTTTAATTGTATAAGTCCCGAAATTTGTGAATAGAAAATGCTGAGATAGAAATGGTGATCATTTAATACTTATTGCTTCAACTCGCATTCGAATAAAACTTGCCTCGGAAAAAGTAATTAAACTTGCAATTTTATTTGTAGCCAATTCCGCGTAATTCGGATTGCTAAGTAACATCCTGCTTACTAATTGAAATTTAATATGAAGCTGCAATAAACGTTGGACATATTTGAAGTTGATTAAAAAATTGCTCGTTATTAACTGAACCAGTCGCATTAATATTACTTTCAAAATCGTAGAAAATAATTTTAAACAACTGTTTAAAGTTCCCATTGTGTGATCATGCACATTATATTAATTTTCTGTTAAAATTCTGTTCAGAAGCTCTGGTAAAAATATATGTAGATGTTCATTTTTGCGAAAAAATGACTTTGTTAACTAAAATTTTATGTACTAAAAATGATAACAAAATTTTTTTATTGTGCAATAACAAGGCTTCTACGGTTGACAACACTTTAAAATGATGCACGGTGCACGTGTATAGAGCGTAAGAAAGGTTAGGGTTGATCTAAGTGACGTGTTTAGAAGCAACAGGAGAGCATGTTGAAGTGGTAGTTCGCCTAAACCAGTTATACTCGCACTAGGATCAGCCTTGAATTCTCAAGGTCATCGGGAACCTACCAGACAGGTCTACGGCCTGCGGCCATTGCTATGTTCGCGAGTTCCTTGCCCGTTTGCTATAGCCCATTACACACTGCTCGGCTGCGGCTGCTTCATTGATAAATCTGCGTGACAATAATACCGAGAATTTGTACAGCGTGTGCTCAATACTTTCATTTTAATTTTTCTAATTTTATATTTCTTTGTAATTTTATTCAAAATAAATAATATTTTAATAATAATTAATCGCGCAGATTGGGCACAATACCTTCATTTTAAATATTCCATTCCACTAAAAATACTGGGAATACCTACTTCATGAAAAAAAAACAATTTTAACACGTGAACTGTGTCGTTCACACAAAATTTTATCAGAATTTGCAGAATTTGAAAAGATTAAAACATCAATCATTCACCAAATTACTTTGATTTTATAGGATTTTCAAGGCAATGGTTTCAGTCATAGTATCAGAATTATGAATTTAAGTTTACATTTAGTGTTTACACAGTTACGTATAGTATCTCAGATTCTCTCACAAATAGATCGAGAACAAGTACTATTTCTACACACTTTAATTGACAGATCAAGCGACAGTGGTATCATTTTATTAACAGCCATTAGTGTTATCAAAAGCGGAAGTTCTCCACATTTTTCCACAATAATTTAATATCGAGTACAAATATTCATCAATATCAGATACAATAGATTTCTATTATAATATCACAGCCAAGTACGGTGTGTCAATTATTTACCATTTAATATACGGTTCCTAGTAATATACTTAAAAAAATCCTCGTTCACAATGGATTAAAAATCAATTGGAGATAATCGACGCATCGTCGAGAGACAACGCGAGATGCGTTTACATGGCCCGCGTTCACGTCTCGTGTACGAAACGTTAGTCTCGTCGCCTGGGAATCATCGATGTTTCCCACACCCAGCGTAGTACGCTTCTTCGTTCCCACCGTAAAAGCGGCGTGAAACCAGACGGTTCCAAAACAGTCCGTGGGACCGATGTGTCTGATGGCCGAGTTAAGATTTCGATTATTCGTCCCCATTCGTTTGCCGAGTCTTCGACGCGTAGCGTGGCGCCAGTCGTGCTCGACAAAGGTTACAGATACCAGAGTCAGCTGTCCATCGATAAGGAAGCGATAAACACGGCTCGGGAACTAAATTTCCATGAGGTTCCGCTTGGGCGTCGCGGGGAATCTCCAGATAACAGCTTATCTACAGCTCGCGTGTTTAGAATTGACGATAAAATCCTAGAAATACCTAGAAATTGGTGAATTATAATCGATAGTCTCAGAGAAGTATGAAAAGTGGTTACAGGACATAAATTTTGAAGGAATTTTTCCTCAACGCCACAGAGAACCTCCAAATAGTTTATGTACAGTTCACATATTTAGGAGTGACGACGAAGTACCTAGAAGTTGGTTTATTAAATTGTTTAGTACAAGAGTTTTGTTGGTACACTTTTACATGCGGCTGGTTCAGGAATCAGTGCATTATGGATTTTTGTAGATGAAAGTTGACTGTTTTACCGATCTAGAAACTGGAGACTGATTTCAGCGGCCTCTTCTCATGGACAACTGTCGGTTGAAGAACTATTCGCCGAGTTGGTATTGGTGCTTAAAAGAGAATGTGTGCTGTACGTGTGGCTTTCGATCGGGAATTGGAAATTTATGCTTCTGCGTGTAAATTCAACTCAGCAGATAAACAGAATTACAGAACCAGAAATTGTCAGTCCACCTCGAGTTGTTGGACTCAATGGAATCTTAGAGGTCCTTGCAAGTCCCTGAAAATTCCTAAAAATCCCAGAAAGTTGTTGGAGGTGCATGGAAGTCCTTAAAGGTTTTTGAAAGTCCCTGAAAATGTCTACACGTTCCAGAAAGTCCTTGCAAATCCCTGAACACTCATGACAATTTCTGGAAGTCCTTGGAGGGCTATGTAAGTCCTGGAAGGTTTTATGAAAGTCCTTGGAAGTCATTCGAAATTCCTGCACATTCCTGGATACTCTTGGAGATCATTGGGAGTTCTCGAAAGCTTCTGGAGATCCTTAAAATATCCTAAAATTTTCTAAACAATCCTAACCTTTTGTGGAAGTCTCTACAGCTCTTTAGAAGTTCCGAAAGATTCTTACAAATCCCTGAAAATCTCTGGAAAACCCTGGAAGTTTCTAATATTCCCTGAAAGAACCTAAACAATTCCTGAAATATTCTAAAGGATTCTGAAAGACTCTGGAAGGATACCCCGTTTATAAAGAATCATAATTTATTTATAACTACCGTTTTCAATATTATTCATCAGTACCTTTCGCAGTTCAATGAAGCCATTGATGAATATGTAATATTTTCATCTAGTTATTGTTCTCCTGCTTAAAATTGACTAATGTCGTGAAAAATCGTAGTCTAGATTGTCAATGAGAATGCACAGATTTGGAAGAGCGCCAGGTACGGCACTTCTACGGAAGACCGAATTAGGAAATCGCCGACGGCGGGGCGTAAAGATTAGGCAACCCCGATGTCCGGTTAGGTTCTTATCCCCTGATCCATTTTCGCCGAATGCGCCACTTGTCTACACGGCCGAAGGCGACGACGTCTTAACCCACTTTCGGGCTTTAAGCACCTCTACTTCCACTATACTTCCCTAACAGTTTACTTATTAATTTAGATTATGTCGTGCAAGAGCTAATTGCCAGAAAACGCCGAACACTTGATACTTCACGTCTTCGTCACGAATTAAAAAGTTTATAGAAATAGCCAACATCGAGGCACTCGTACTTCAATTCCCTTCCAGGTGATAAAGCACATAAATGTAGCCAAAATTGACTACTGGATGTTCACTTTAGAAGTAATTTATTATTTAAATAGTTGGATTTTCACGTTACAAGTGATTTATAATTCAACTTACTGGATTTTCACTATAGCATTGTTTTATTTGCAGAAACTGGCAAGTACGGAATATGCTCGGTACTGAATGTTAATGATTCACACAGAAGGCCAATTTATTTATAATTCGGGGCAAGAAAATAAAATATTTTAGTCAATATTGAAATAAGAAACTATAATAAGAAATAGATCACTAGACTACAGATATAGATGTGGAGCAAAATCAAAAATATAATCCAGAGTAATTTATAGAAAACAGAATTATGCGTTTATGCTTTGGCAGAATTGAAGAACTTAGATCAGAAAAGAACATTATATTGTTTAAAGTTATAACAGAACATGCTAAAGAATCAGAAAATACCACGATCAAAGATGCCATGAAATAAATCAGAAGTAAATTAACAAAGGAGAAATTGGGGTCAGATATTTCACAAAGGAGGCTCGTCTAAATTCACATGGTAAGGTAGGGAACCCAGGCGCACCCATAAGTCTTCCTGTTCTCCTACTAAAGTGATACAGTTTATTGGACTTCTTCAGATCGGAATGCGGAGCGAATGACATGCTTATCCTCTCCGGGGAACACCTGCCACGCGATCGGCAATTTCTCCCGCTCACACCTTTCATTGTAATCGACTGGAAGCATTCGCGTAACACGTGCGAGGAAACGCATGAGCGCGTGCTTAGGCCAACACATGCGTCCCTGCTGGGATGCCCGGTTCACTGTGAGCGCCGCTCGACCAGCTGTATTTTTATACTGTGCTGGTAAACTCACTATGCCTGGCTGGCAAGTGCCGGTTCTCAGGGCAAAAAAAAACTGTCTCACTGTAATCCTAGCGGAAGTTGACAAGTTTGAGTTCAAATGCATTTAGTCAGCGCAGCGTTTAAAAACAAAAAACAATTGACTGTGTGGTGTGATGAAAACTGAGCATTGAATAGTATACGCTGTTATTATACTTTGACACGTGTTGTTTCCGTTCCTCTTTCTCAGTGGACATCTTGATACGTTGAATGCCACATAGGTTGCCTATCTGATCATTAATATCATTAGTTTTACACATACTATAAATCTCTATGCAAAATTTAATATTTCTTAAACAATTGAAAGCAACAGGAGTCGAGTACAAACTCGGGAATACTTTTTATTCGATTGTCAGACGATTAAATCGAATAAGCTCGTAATATCCCTTCGTGCTTCGTGGGTGTTTTCGCAGATACAATTAAAAGAGGGCGGATGTACGTGAAAAACTGAGTCGAAAATGTAAAATGCTATTTTTTTATATCAGGTTTCGTTTACGAGGTAATCGAATGTAAATATTTGTCGAGCACGGACGCTGTTGGATTAGAGTAGATTGGCGCGTCTGGTCATGACAGATCGTTTCTACTTACGGAATGATCACATTTTTCGAAATTTCAAGGTTGTCTTTTCTTTAAATAGGACTGTCTATTTTTGTTGCCGTCGTATAATAGCTGAGGTCAAGATGAATCCAACGACCTGCAACATCATGACCTTTATTTGACCTTGAGTACCAAAAATAAATGAAAATACACAATAATCAAGATATGTGAAGAAATATGTTTTAACATGAACATTATCATATTCACGGAAATACTTAGTCGAGGCAAGAACGCAAAATTTATTTTCTATTTCTTTGAACAGTACGCGAATTCATACAAGATCTATGTATCATCTATGTATTATCTATGTATCATCTATTCGGTTAAACTGCTCTATAAATGGAATTCACATGCTGTAAATCGTGAAACGAGATTGAATGAAATCCCAGTGAAAGCTCTCGGAGAATGTGAGCATATTTTCATGCAGCATTGAACACGGGAACAGTAGCTATCATCTGCAGCGGAATAATTATAGGCGACGCAACGTGACACGTTTATCTTATCCGACGTTGTGCAGAAGTGAAATTCTATTAGACGCGTCGGAAACTTCTGTCGTTCAATTTTACATTCACGAACTCATACATGTATGGATCTTTACAAATTGCGGTCTAAGAAATATTCGCTGAAGAATATAAGATTATAAGAATATAGATTTAAAAAATTACTCCACTACGGACAATGACATTTTACGATTGTGATAAAATATCTCAATATTATTTTAGACAATTCGGTGAGTTGTCATTCTCTCAGCAAAGCGGGATTTGGAAAACGTGGGCGTCAGAGGGCCGCCATCTTGCCAGTGCCTAAAACAGAACCGGCGTAGTCCTTCTGGCAGGTTCTGCGAGCCTGGTAGGCCTGTCAGCCAGGCCCATTTTTTCTCGACATGCCGAAAATTATTATCCATCGTACCAAACTCCTCGACGCAACCCTCTACCTCCCACCACCGATACTTTATCCATGACAGCGAGAAAACCTCGTCCTGCTTGTTGCTTTCCTATTACAGGATGGTATTTAACTCGCCCATGGCAGGTCACCGGACGGAACCTGCGTCGAACGTGTCCGACCCAAGTTGCCGAGCATCCCGTTCCCTGGTTTCTAGTCGCCTAATAAAAAAATGGCCGCACTATCGATCTTTGCCAATCGATTCTATCACCCAGTTTCAGCTAACAATCGCGGAGACACCTCTGAGACGTCCATGCTGGCCTGATCGGTGTCCCTGGTTATATAATATTCATATCTGGGAAGATCGCTCGAAACCATGCACCTACGACCACCGGAAGATCATTATCGAACGTTCGAACGTTTACATAAAAATCGAGTTCTTTGTAGTACGCAGAAACTGGCAACGAATGAATGGTTTGCATAGCGGCCTCTGTCGGAACAGCTGATTAAATATTAGTGTAAAGAAGTTGATGGTGGGAGCCTTAATTGATAGGTTAGTGGACGATCGATAGGACCAAGGAAAGAATTTGTTTTACATGCATAAGTATTATTTGCAATGTCTGAGCTTCATAGTACTGTTAACATACTTTGTAGAATTTTGAACTTCGTTTGTGATACTTGGTCAACTTCGACGATGATATCGTAATATGTATATTAATGTCTGTTTAATTTTCTTTTCTGAAAATGTGAATTGTTAAAGATTTTTATAAGTCAACAAGACTTACGAATCTTGTGCACATTTTCATAGACTATTTATGAAACAAAGAATAGGCTCATCACATCTTTCGTCTACTGAAAGTCTTCTTCAAGTAGAAATACTATCAATTCTAATGAATTGTAGACGCCTTGTAGCGTTCTACATACTAGCACATATAAAAATGTGCAATTCACTCATCATTAGGCTGTGGATCCTTGTGCAAACTTCCATTTTATGAAATGCTTTATGAACAAGTACAAAATCTCTTTAGTCTACTAAAAACGTTCTTCAGATAAAAATAAAATAAAAATGTAACCGACTCTAATTAATGTCTCCTTGGATTTTACAAGTTTTATACGTAACACAAATGCATAATAAGCTACAGAGTATTAACCGGAAACGATATACTGCTGCGTAATGTTAGATAGGTGGCTTTGAGATTAGAGAACAGCAGGAAACAATTTTCATTGAAATTACACGAGCATCGAGTTCCATTGCGACAAAATGGCGTCTTGCTGCGCGATCGTCGGTAATCTAACTGCGTGCCCCATCCCATGAAGGGCAGATCGAACCCTAAAGAGTTCTGCGTGCTTCATGTTGGCCTGTTCTTAAAACCAACCAAATTTAGACCCTACAAAGGGAAAGGGCTCGAAGCGAACCCACGAAGACGAAATGGTAGGGGGGACCTGGGAAGATGCTCTTTCGTTCCTGTCTTCTAAGGCACATGCATCGCAATGACGGGCTGACCACTCATTGGTTGTCCATATTAGACACGTTGACTTCTGCTCGCCTGGTCAGTGGTCAAACGAAAACATTTGTCAGTCGGGGAACCTACATAAATTATCCCCGTCGACCCCTCGAGTTGTCCACGGTCTAACAACATTTTGTGCTCTCTTTGCATTCGAGAGAACGTTGGGTTCACCGATCGTGTACACCTGATCAGACCTTTGTTAATGAAAATTATTAATAACAGCGTTCGCTTGCGTAAAAGCTTTTCCTTCATGTTCTATTTTTGTGAAGCTCGCTGTTGCAGAAACCCTTGAAAATTTCTGGGAAATTATTAATTTAGAATGTTCATTGACATTCTCAGACAGTTGTTAATTGTCTTTGATAATCGTTTAGTGTTGGCCCTTCTGATCCGTGCTGTAAATTTTTACAGATAATGTGAATTAAATTGTTTCGTAGATAAAACCAAATTATAGAAGAAAATTTAGTTCTAGCTAAATTTTAATGTTGATCGCGTTGACAGTAAATTAATGAATATATTTTTATAATACATGTCATTATTAAAGATGATATTCAAATATGGACTTGTACGTGGGAGTTCAGAAACTGCATTTGCAACAGAAACAAAAATTAATTCAACATTAAAATAATGAATTTTACAGTATCTAGGAGCAAACAATGAATAAATCTTCTCCCTGAAAAACATACGAGGGTTGATATTTCCTACAAAGTTTTCAAAAATAAGTCAGTGTGAAATGTTCTGAAATTAAAATTATGATTGTAATGATGTCTATTGGGGTTTACAGGTCACCAGCTGGCAGTCTTCAATAGCCAATCAACAATTGTAATTGGTGGTCGATGGAACCGCAACAAGGGCAGAGTAGAGCGAGCGTTTTTGGGAATGATCGCTGGTTTAGTTATCAACGGCGCACGAATTCTGGAACTAGCTGCCTCGAAAGATGACAAAATCAGTACCAGAGGGGATGTTCAATTGATGCCTGTCGGAAGTCTCCTGGATCGAGCGGCACCTTTGCAAAGAATGCAACAGGTGAGCGTTCAAGTATTTATAAATATTTATATTTACATTTTTACACAACTCATCCTACCTCAGAAAACATTTATCAATCTTAACTGAACAATAAACTCTGTGCTTTCTAAAATACAATTTTCTGTGACCTTAAGCATTCATCAGGCAGCATTCAGAAAGCATTCTTCTGTTAGTTCACAGAAATTGCAATGAATAGTATATTAGAGCCCAACTTGTATTATTTTAAACATTAAGTTAGATGTCAGTTTTGGTAATTCTTAAAACTTCTTTAGCGAGGATGTTTTCCAACAGAGAAGTATTACCAGAAATTCTATTATACAAATAATTGTTTTATCCATGATTCCATGAAGTTACAAATAAGTCGATACGTTCGTCTAGGTACAGCGATTATGATTTTATATTTAATACAAAGAAAATCAAATGAATTTTACTACTTTGTCTCAACTAGACTACGGGATTTGAAAACATCAGAGGAATTCCAAGATGTCATAATATTCAACTGTACATTTTTATTCAATTTCTAATAGTTGACGTTAGGATGCAACATTTTGATTTTGCACAAAAATCTGCCATCTAGTTAGCTTCACAAGGAGCGGTTGCTGAGAGACAAACGCAGACACTAAAACGCGTTAAAGTCGGTGCGTGTTAAAAGTTGATGACATAAAGAATCGCAGCAATGTATGCTACTTCGTCGGATCAGTTAGGCGAACATTCCGCGGTACGCAATAAATCTTCGTTCTTTTTCCATGACAGACACCAGCGTCCGGTTTTCCTGGTGTCATGGACGACCTCATATTTTCTGGCGCCGGAAGCGGTTGCACCGCCGACGACGACGAAGAATGCACGCCCATCTATGAACCCGGTTCCGGTAAGTGTAAGTAACATTTCCGAGGGCGTAAGTAATTCCTTCTGCACGTTTTCTTCTGAAGAAATTTCTCATTCCGCACACACGGATATTTTATGTATGTACAAGTTATACGACGTCTGCGGACCACCTTCGGAATTTGAATCGGTTCCACGACATTTTTGCGAGGAAGGAATTGCTGGGACAGTTCAATATGTGGACGAGAATTAATTTCACGGTGCTCGCCGCGAGAACTATTTTGCACATCCGATTCGTCCAAATAATTCCTCATATATTGCAATATTTACTCTTAAATGATTTACTTGTTGCAGAAAAAATCCATACAGATATTATTTCTTCCACTGTTTATAAATTCTTGATTTTGGTTCGAACAGAATAAAATTTCGATTTAACTATGAGCGACCTAACTCAGACCGTGGGGGAAATAAAATGCCTTATATTTGCTTTCTGGTATTGAAAAAATGGTTGAAAATAATAAGGAGGATTTGATAATATACGGAGATATAAAATCTATATTTTAAGGAGTATTGCAGTATATCTATAGATAACATTAGGTTTTCATATGGTAAAAATGAATTTGGAAAGTATATGGACAGATAGGTTATGTAATTTTGAGTCGAAAACGTTGTTACTGTTCTTCGATAAAGTTAGTACTTTTTGAGTTATTCAAGGAAATATGCTTTCTCGCTAGTACTCGATCGTCGGCTTATTCGTATATAAGGTGTCTAAAGGCGACATCTGGTGTGTAATATGAAAGGAGAGATGTTTAGCACTCCCCTAGACAAGGATGGAACACACATAAACTGGTAAGGCACTGCCGCTCTTTGGCGGCACTTACCAAATTTTTTTGTTAACAATTTATTTGCAAAAACAAAGGTATTATTCCCATGATAAATATTTCAACAAATATGAAAAGTAATATTATATAAAATCAATAAACAGCGAGACAAAACTCAGCCATTCTTACGCAACGTGTATCATATTTTTGAATAATTATAACGCTACAGAAATAAAGGTATTATTCTTATAATAATTACTCTACAATAAATAAAGAAATATATCACGTAAAATCAATGAACAGAGATTTCATGCGCAATTGAAACGCTATACAATTTCCGGACGAAATAATATTTTATTAAATGGGAACTATAAATAATTCTCCAGTATAATGAATTCAAATATTATGTGATGAAACTTAAAGAGTAGATTATTGTTTATTTCATTGTTGTACTATTGCCATATTAGTAGTAACTCAATGAAATACGAAAATATGCAATCGTTGGTTTCTTTCGGGACAATTAATATTAATCGGTCAGCTACGCAGTAAATTATGTAAACATTCGAAACGGTGAAATGCTATTTCATTCTCGGATGAATACAGTGTCGTTATTTGTATTATTAACAGTAATACGAAATCTGTTCGTAATTATATAAACAAACGTAACCAGCTAATCAACCATAATGAGTAAAAAGAGGTGGAGCTACTTCCTCTCGTGATCCAGAACTCTAGATTACATTCCAAACATTGAATATGAAATTATTATCTACAAATTATCGTTTAGGACTGTTGTTTGAACAATAAACAGAAAATATCAATTATATTCCATAACAAAATTTGATCTGTTTGCTAGTTAAATCGGTTATATGGTGCATAATATGAATGATACCTTTAAAAATTCTTAATTATAACAATTCATTATTAGAATTTGTAAGCTTCAAAGAGAACTAGAATCTCTCACATCAATGTGTGAGGGTTGATTTGACACTATAAAAAGTCGCAAAGTAGCAGAAAGAATTACTTAATATTAAAATTGTTTTAACAGTAATAAAAGAATTTTAGGTCATCAAGTTAACATTTCAAAAACTAGTTTCACCTAATCAACCTCATGTACCATCCACAGATAATAGAAATCCCTAACCACACAAAACAAACAATCATTTATCACAATCCTCATTTCTCTGAACTGTTCATTTATCATGTACTTATCTAAATCCATTCCCTCCGATATTCCGTTGCAAATATTAATTGTTTATATCACAGCAATGCAAATTTTCTTGCCAATTTATTCGCAGCAAATAAAATTGGCCGCAAATCGTTGAAGAGACAAATTAATAAAAAATGTCCGTTCAATTCTCTTGTCTGCAAAAGACAATCTCGTATCCTAATCAATAATCACAAAATGGCGCGGGGCGACAGGGCACAGGAAAGGAAATCCACATGGCCGGGCACACACACGCATGATCGGTCTCGCATAACGCATGGCATGCCACCTTTTCGTCTTCATGCTTGCCCGGTTGTATCTTCGATTCATTTGCATATTTAGGATCCCTGGACCGGCGTTTCCCTCCTTTCTCTCGACCTCCTCGCATAATCTGACAGCCGGTTCGAAAATCTTCTCCGGCTGACTAAAAACTGAATTAATGCGATCACTTTAATAAACTGGGCGCATGGTTGCCGCCCACAGAAAGCGTTATCGTCGCTCTGCGAACGGTTATTTCCGTCTCGCGCCACACGGACGATGAAAATACATCGATCACGCTTGAAACTATCGCGGCACGCGTAAACAACAAACTACGGATGTTTATGCAGTTTTTTAAGTCGGTTTCAAGAATGCAACAGCTCAGCCGATATACATATTTAGCACTCATTTTTAACAAACTGCCGAACGGAAATTATTTGAGAGCGTTGCAAAGCATAAATATTTTGGTAAATCTTCACACTTTATATACATCATTATTGTTAGAAATTTCTTCTTTGTAAATAAAGAGTCCAAAAAGTAGAAATGACCCAACGATCTCATTTTTGAATAAACAATTTAATTTGTATCAAGTCTTTCTAAAGTCTGTCTTTGCCAATATGCCGGCTAATAATGGATTCTTCTATATATTTTCTTGTTCATAATGTTTAATTATTCGAAGATACAGTTTAAGATTTTAACAGAAATAAACATACGAGTGTAGCAAAAATTAATGTTCCGAAATAAATGGTTTTGTTTGGATTTTGTTCGCGTGACATGATCTAATTTTTATTCTCAGTCGTTTTTGCCCATTTTTGCGAAAATATCGCATGGTTTTGAAACGCACTTTACGATCGTAAAGCGCATTCACTCGCCGCAGCTATCAATTCGATTATCTCGAGAGTTCAGCTGCGAAGAATTAGATTTTACAAACGCTTCCAGGCGTAATTACCTTTAGTAGCATTATTTTGTCGCGTGCGAAGAGATTTACACACAGAATCGTTAAGATTCGCACGGAAAAGTGTTTTACTCCGAGCGGATAAGTGCGACCATAGCTATTCGTCGCTTTGCAATAAACCACAGTCGCGAGACTGTTAAGATAGCGAGTTTAATTGTCCGAAATCACGCATGAGTTGGCCAAGGGAAACGGTATTTGTGTAATGATCGCGGGCCAACGTGTTGTTCCGTGCACAAGAATATTGACAGATTGTTATTTATACTTTTTTGCCTTGCACCGTTGCATTTTTCATGTTCATTCATATCCTCAATATTCCATAGAGCTGTGAGCTTGATAAAATCACATATCACATATCTGTCGATTTTAAAAAATATTAAACACTGCACAAATTGCACGACAATAATTATTCGTGTTTTTTATGTTCATGAAGATTTTCATAGAAATGTCAGTTGAAGCTGAAGAACACTCAGTGACAAGCAATAAAAAAAAGTATATTATACACTCGAAAAATGGCGCGGCAACAATTATTTCCACAAAATTATGTGTGCATCGCGTCGGAGCATTCAGCAAACGTGAACATTGCTAAATGAACGTTTTAGTTTGTCCTGGAAGTATTATTACAATAATGTTTCACGAATCCTTGCTCCTGTCGGAACAACATTTCTAACGTTTAAATATTTTATCCGCCACAACATGTTTCAGTTGATACTCTGCAAATTCAATGAGCGAGATATTCGCTAAAATGAATTAATGTTTCATTGAGACACGGGGCAGATAACGATACAACATGTGAAAAGCGACGTAAAATATTCAGGAGTCAGATTGAACGATATACCGTGTTCGTTTATTTGCCTCCCAAGATAAATTAGATTTTATTTGCAATCGGTGAGTGAAGCGACAGAGCTAAAAGGTTAGAATTATTTAAGGTGGTATAGTCACACGTTCACAGTAGCGTCACGCTTTATCTAAACTTGGAACAAACCAAGACTCCGATACGTGTACTCGTGAACAAATACGGTGGATCTTATGTAACACGGTGAAAACTCGATGGCCGTTTTGACGACACGCTTTTATCATTCAGATCATTAGGAAGAAATTCAGGATATTAAATCAATTATTGAGTCTTATTACTTAGTCAATTATTTCTCGCGACGGTGTTCTATATTCAATTACGAAACTAAAACACGGCTCGTTTACCAGGCGTGCTATTACCAACGACAAACAGCTCGATATTCGTTTTAACATACACGAGAATTGAAAAGAAACGTCTCCTCCTTTTAACCGAGTTCCAGAGCAATTAAAAAGCTGCATGGTTCGGATATCGTAACGGCGACAAGGACACACGCAGAACGGAATATAAAGCAGCCGGAGCGACAGGGGTAGGCTGGGAAACGAGTCTTTTTATAAGCGTAGAGCATTTGTTCGCCGGCCGGTTTAATTATTGCACGCTCGTATCGCGTTATTAACCGTGTTGCGAGCGAACGCGCCGAGGACCGATAGGGAAAAAATCAGATTACGTCCGCGCGCCGCGTTTCGTATCCGATAACGAAGGTTTCGGTGTTCGGAACGACACCGATGGCCGGCCATCGCCATTACACAATGCAAAATCAGCCGGGTTTAAATCGTCGCCGGCCAAAGAAGGCGTTTCGAACGTTGCGAACGGCCGGGAGAAGCGAGAAACGAGCCCAACAAAAACGAAAATCAACAGGAATTGCCAACGGGAATTGAGTTCAAAGGGAAACGAAACTGGCATGAGGTATCGCGGCCAGAACAAAACGTTCCAATCAAACGTGCATTCTATCTCCATTATCGTCGAGTAACCCCTTTCCCCTGTCCCTCTCTGCTGATCCACCATTCCTGGGCAATAACCACATTTTCGTTTCGCGTTACAACGATGACGCAAACGCCGGAAACCGCGGCGCAATCATACGGGAATTATGCGAGAGCATCGCGTGGCTCTGTTGCACGCGATTCCAATAATCACGGGGCCTGTTCCTCTTCTTCTGTTCGCAGACGACATAATTACGCCTGTGTACGTCGCCTCGACGAGGTCGCCGACGACCCTCATCCCGGTGCATCGCAAGGAGAACATCCAGGAACGTCCGTCCTGCGAGGATGACGAGGACTGCGAGGAAGGATCCGGCGAGCCGGTCACCACCGAGGAGATCTTCCTCACGTCGGTCACCGGTCCGTTTTCCTTTTTTCTCTCTTCTACTTTTCGCTCTCTGGCTCTCTTTGTCCCCTATGTTCCGGTTTTCTGTTCGTTTTTCTGGTTTGTTCCCCCCTGGCTATGCTATTTTTTCCATCCCCCCCCCCCCCCTCCCCGGGCGCGTTGCTATCGGAGCACACTCGATTTTCACGAGTGCCAACTCGCGAACACGCCGTGCCTGGTATTGATCTTCCCGTGCACGGTTTTCTCTCGTTCACTTCCTAGTGTGTACATGCCCGTCGTTCGTGCGGGCGGAGTATTTCCAAAGACCTGCATAGTTTGCCGAGAGAGGAAAAAGAATTCTTTGCCGAGCTGCCTGAATCGAAAGCACTTCCGCAGAACCCGCGACACCGAAGGCTGCCGAGGCACGCTTCCTCTGCCGAGGGGACGGATTAGAAATTTCTACACTCCGGGTCACGCGGCGAAGCGACCTCCAAACCAGTGATTTCTCGATCAGGATATATGTTTACTTAACCTGTTAACCGGGCAGGACGTATAAATACGTCAAACGTAAACAATATCGGGTACGGGTAGGACATATGAATACGTCCTTGAAATACATGTTGCGCCCTGGAACGGGTAGGACGTATATTTTCGAACAACAAAGGTATTAGTCATCCATACACGTCCCGAAATGAATTTAAGACACATCAGAGAGTGATGGACGTGGCGGGCGTTCTCCGGTTAACAGGTTAAAATTGGAAATTTAGCACGCGCCTGGAATTTCAGGAAACTGCGATTTCAGGAAAGTGAGAGATTTCTGGAACGTACGAGATCGCAAAAGAGATTTCGTAGTTTGTCTTGTACAGTAGCGAAAATTGATTTTAATAGAATAACAACGAACGAATTCGTAAGTAAAGTGAAGACTCCGTCGGGCGTCTGTATTGATCTTTATGAAGTTGTCAGTAATTGCAGTTGTGAAAAGTATGAAATCACTAAGCACAGGTAATTCCTCTCGTACGGTAGACAAAGTAGATTTTCGTAAATTGATAACAAGTGAGTTCACGAGTAGGCGATGCAAGAGACCTGTTAGCAGTCTATTGATCTCCATAAAGTTGTTGGTAATTATGCAAGTGTAAAGTATGAATTTGCAAAACAGAGGCAACTTTTCTTGTGGTAAAACTACTGTAAAGAAACCAGATTTTCGTAGAACGATAACGAACGAACTAACTTGTGGGTAGATGAAGTAAGAGCTCTGTCATTAGTCTGTATTGATCTTCATGAAGTCGTCAGAAATCGCAGAAGTGTGAAGAATGAATTTACAAAATCGGTATTATTTTTCTTATACAATAGACTTCTTATATATTAAAACGAAATTTCTGTTGATAATTTTTGGGCAGATATACAAAGTATAGATTCATCTTATAGTCTAACAATGATAAGTGAAAAAGATTTAGTTGACTAACCGAAAAAATACCACAATTTTCTCGCGTCCAACTTATATGTCTCGACTATGTACAACTCAAGTATGAAGCAATTGGAAGTTTCTCGAGATAAATAAGTGAACAGTTAAAAAACAAATGCAGTTGTTCCCTGGTCAAGAGGTGAACTCGACAAGGAGTTGAAAGTTGGACATTTGAAATTCAGTTAAACTTCTCCGATTCATAAGTAATTCATTTTATGTTGCCCCGTTTCTTCATGAAACATCTGGATCTAACTTCATTGCCTTTCTTTGAAAAATTTTTCCTTTAAAAGAATTGTTGAAACAAATCAGAAAGCAAATACTACATAATTAATTTTCAATGGCATAATCAGGCTACAATTGTTTAAATCAAAATAAAATTAAAATTTGTTCTAGCGAAGGAATTTTAGTGTTAGGAAAATTCTGATCTTTCTTATAATTAGCAGGCATGCTCAAAACTAAAAATTCTGTAAAATATTTTTCTGATAAATGTGAAGAGAGAAGATTTTTAGCTTGGTTTGGAAATGTCACACAGTTCCATTATAGAATTTCAGAAATATGAAACTGTGTTTTCGTTTTAACAATGATTTTGTATCCACCAGACTTTTTTGAGATTCAAATTTAAAAGAATTTTATTGCGGAATTTTAACAAATGCAAAACTTGATTGCACATTTTAACCACCACAATTTTCAAGTTACAAATTTCAAACAATTTCCCCGCAGAACATCGAAAGAGCACAAAACTCTTTCACGAAGAAACTTTTTTTACTAATTTTTAAAAATCCCCAGAAATTTCAGAGAAGACCAATTCTCTTTGCCATTAGCTTCCTGCTCGCCTAAAAGATTCAGCAGCACTCGGAGCCCGAATCGCAGAAAAACTTCTAACTTCTGCAAAAATAGATTAAGATCAATCGCAGCCAACACTACCGGTAACCTTTCAACTGGCAATTTCGCCGACAGCGCGGAGAGCTCGTTTGGCAGCGTAATCGGCGGGTCGATTTCGCATTCTATCAAAATCCCGAACAGTCTAGGCTGGATTCCGACGCGACGCGACGCGTCGCGTCGTCGGAAGCGGTTGCATTAATATTTATCATTCGCGAGTGAAATAGCACAGGGTCGGGGCGCGTGTTCTAATTGAAGCAAGATACGTTCAAAACGTGAACGCAAGAAGTGGTTGCCGAGGTGGGGATGTTGCGGGGGATGAAAGAATGCACGAGGGCTCGTTATGGAAATACTTGGCCCGTGGGCGTCCTCTTCATCTGCATATCCCTCGAGTTCGCACGGTGAAAGCTCCGCCAATCCCGACTGCCACCGGTTAAGTTGACCATCACGAAAATAGCGCCAACCCCTTCGACGCAGATGCGACTTCTTTCAGTACGCCGTTCTTCACCGCGGAATGGAGGGTGTCTCCACTCTTTCGCCTCTGTTCGCCGCCGTTAAAGTGATTCCGTTTCTAGAAACTACCCGGAAATAGTTCCAAGGCGGTACGAATTCTTTTTGGAACCTTCCGCGCCCCTACGTTGACCTTGCTGCCCTCCACCTAGCGATTAACGTTCAACGAACTCTTTAGCTACCTTCTGTGTGAGTACAGCTGACATAGAACCCATCAGATGGCTCTACAGTCGGACGAAAGCAACTTTCGATTTTTGCAATCAAGTTTTTGAACTTCGATTGTGATCGCACAACCTGTTGCGATATATTCTATTGTTTTTTTTTATTTTTGTTCGGTGCTTTTTGGTTATAGATACATTTTCATTAAGTTAGCGTAGTTTTTATTGTACATAGAACTGATCTTTCTTTGATGCTTCCGAAAAGCAATAATCTCGAGCCTAATTTTCTTACTCCATTTTTCAACAAAGAAACACTATCAAGTATGCATTTTTAAAGTGGATTATTTGCTCAATTTTTTAATGGATTGTTTTTATGTTATTCTACCAGGGTATCTTTTTAGTGTGACAATTTTTTTTAAGTAGATTTGTTGCTCAAACTTTTCTCTTCGATGTTTTATAGTGTTCTACGCTTGTATTCCCGTATCGTGCAAACGCTTGAAAAATAAAATCGACGTAATGGTGGGTAGTGTGAAAAATAGTAGAGTTGTGGAATAATTTGATGGAAGATAGAGAAATATGGAGATTCAAGCCTCGGTTAGTGGTTTAGGGGGAAATAAATGGCCAACCACCATTCATGTCGAAAAGTGTTATAATTACATCAGGAATTTACATTTTTATGCGCAGTTTGATGGAAACGCGAGACAAATACGAAATAGTTTTTCTCGGATCAAAATTTATCTGCTTTGAATTGATATAAGAATTTTGGCCTTCCTCCAAAAATTATCTAAATTTAGTTTACCGTATCTGAGATTGGTATACTGTATTTGAGGCACTTGAATAAGCTGTAACTGTTTATAAAAGACAAGTGATATCTATACCAGTAATAAATTTGTAAATTGAAAAGCTATTTGTTATGATCTAAAATGCTGTATATTTTAATTTTTGTTACGGTGGAGAAATAATTAAATTCGTTGGGGATTGAAATTGCAATTGTGGCGATTAATTTTAGCAAATTAAAATGAGCATTTTCATGTCAATGCAGTGAATTAAAGAGACATCATTATCCTCGGTGTAAACGTACCACAATGCTATTTTTGAAGACCCCAGACATTTCGATCGGTAAATCCACGAGCACTAATGAACTTGCAGAGTCGACATACTTTAACTAGACCAACTGAGAATCGATGTTGAACGACGAGAAACGAGGTTTATGTGGATCGACGAGTTCAGCTTTGTGTCTTGCGTCGCGCATTTGAAAAAATATTCTGCCCTAAATCCACAGGACCGTAATAATCTTTCATTTTGTCAAGCGTTCGTCATTCACTGAATATATCAAATGAGACTATTCATCGAAATCGAAGGAAAATATGAATTATTAACAATTGAATTTCAAAAACCGTTTTCAAACATTTATTACCAAAATATCCATCGCTCTCGCGATTACGGCATAATAAAAATTTCATGTCGTCCACTGAACAGTCCGTTTGAAATGGCAAAACCGGATATAAATCCCTCTTCGCGGTCGTGGAAAATGTTTCTTCCTAAAATTGCCTAGTATTTCTGATGGATGGTTCTATTTGTGATGCATTGAAATATTACCCCACACGTATCAAGACAGATATCTCTGAAGAGACGTTTAGTTATTTACGATCGGTTTCCGCAAGGTAATGTAGTATTACACGGAATGCAGTTGGGCGAACTGACAAATTGATTTAAAGAAACATGTCAAATTAAATTCCTCCGGAAACGATCTTTAATATTTGTAGTTCTTAGAATTCAGTTTCATATAAATCTTCTGTTTCCTCATCTGACAACCAGTTCCTTTGAAACGAATCCTTAAAAATAGTTTAAT
The DNA here is from genome assembly GCA_028454255.1 of Halictus ligatus. Taxonomy (NCBI): domain Eukaryota; kingdom Metazoa; phylum Arthropoda; class Insecta; order Hymenoptera; family Halictidae; genus Halictus; species Halictus ligatus. The sequence goes on from CM052140.1 coordinate 7,689,272, forward strand.
TTTATATAAATCTTCTGCATTCTCGTCTAATAACAATCAGACTAATTCTTTCGAAAATAATCCTTAACCATATTTATAATTCATACAAATTTTTTATTTTTTCATCTAGTAACAAACTGATTAATTTTTAAAAAATATTCATATGTAATAGAAACAGTCATACATAAATTTAGAAAGTTTATGTCACCGGAAAATCTATTCCACACACGAAACTAGTGTTTAAGAGGGTTGATTCCAGTACAATTGTGATTAAAGACATAATGAGGTAATAAATCCACTGGGGGTGGAAAGGTTTCTGTCTGGTGGCTAACAAGAGGTGTATCATCATTGTAGAAAATCGACACCTCACTCAGTGCTGTACATACAAAGAATCTTCTCAAGAAGTTTCACCAGAATATTAATTTAAAAAATTTTCCCTGAAAGTCCTACGCCCAATGACCCTAACTAAAGCGTGTCTCTCTACCTCCAGCATTATTCCAAACTATACAAATCATTCTGAAGGAAAAGAGGATCGTGCAAAGATTCAGACCAACCATCTTCCACCCCTTCATTTCTACTCACAAGTCTTGTCAGGCATTAGAAACCCTTCTCGACCAACCATAACGAACCCTAAAAAGATTATAGAGCTTCTTGAATTTATCTGCTACAAAATATATTAGAAGCACTTCAGTTTGATCGTCTGGAATGTCCAAACTGATCATCTTACATCCGAAAATTTTTCATTTCATCGTTATTGACAACTCTAAAAAAGTAACTAAAGAACCTCTCGATTACAAAATATTTTTATTTCCATTGTTTAGAATCTTCCTACAAAACGATTACAAATTATTCTCAAAATTATGAGCGCGCTTCAGAATTCAGTCCAACCATTCGTCACCCTGAAATTGGTCATTGACAGACTTAAAAGGGCTGAACAATTTTTTCCAACACACCAATTGGAGAATATTAAAAACATTGTACTTTCATCATCTGAAACCTGTCCAAAAAATTTAATCCAGCGGGGGGAACTAGTCTAACTATCTCTCTCCCCTAAATTATTCAAAAGCCAACATTAACAACCCTAGAAATATTAAAAGCACTCGAACCCACCAATTGCAAAATTTCAGCTTCATCGTCTGGTACTTTTCAAAAATTACGAACTCCCTTCAGGGCCCAGTTTAATCATCTCCCATTCCTAGATCATTAAAAAGTCCTTCCTCCAGAAATCCTAGAAATGTTGAGAAATTTTCGCCGATCCACCAATTGCAAAATTTTAGTTTCCAATATATAATATATTTTAGAATCCAATATAACCATATCATACTCCTAAATCAAATCATTCAGAAGCCAGCACAGACACTCCCCAAGAAAATGGAAAAATCTTGTCGACTCCACCAGCTGTAAAATATATTGAAAACCACCGTCCATAGAATTCGAAGATTTCTGAGAATAATCGTTCGTAGTTCGCGTAGGGGATGAATGACGCACGGATCAGTCTTGCTGACCCGGTTTCGCGTGTCGGCGAGTAGGAAAGCGTTGAAGCGGAGTCCTGGAAAGCTGTGAACCGTCGCGAATAATAGCGTCGGCGGGGAGGCACAAACGCGCGTGGAAAGAAAGCAATTAAACGGCAGAGAGAGCGTCGCGACGCGTCGATTCTGTCCGCGTGATTAAACGTACGTCCCTGGAAGCAGCAGCGGCTGCAAGCACGGTTTCCTCTCCCTCCCGGTTGTCCTCGCAACGTGGCTTGCCCACGCACGCGTGAATATCTGCCGGCCTACGCACGCGTAAATATTGTCGGTAGCACGTTACTACCCCATCCCCCATCTGGAGCCAATCGGATACACGTAATTGCACCAGCCGGCTCTCACGCTTCTCCATTCCATTTTCCAAGCAGATTCCAGCTCGGTGACGTACACGACAGTCCGCGAATACACCACCAGCCACATCAGCACGCAAACGTCTCCAGGCTCGCCGTCGACATCGACCCGGGACATCGTCACCGTCTCCGTCCAGTACAATGTGTCAACGACAGACCTCGAGACCAGCCACGCCAGGTGAGTCTGTCATTTTATCTTGGCCGAACAGCTCGCCAAATATTCCACGTTCCTGCCCCGAATAATCCCTACGGGGGTCCAAGGGGGTGTCCCTCGTGCTAACTCGAAGGACACGCTGCCTGTCGACCCTGTTGATGCACACGAGCTATGTTTTTCGTGACTGTTTTTAAGGGTGGCATTTTTTTCTTGCTGGTGGGTGAATTTGTGATCTTTACAGTGATATGTATTTTATTCTGTTTTCATTCGATAAAGGTTAGAAAACAGGGGTGTATTTGTTTTCGTTTGTGACAGGTGAGTTTGATGGTTATCGCGGGGGGGGGGGGGGTGTACTGAGAGATTGGAAAATTGTTTGAGAGTGACAGTGATTTCTGCTTTAATTCTAAAGATTTTACACTCGTGACGAATTTTATTCTGTGAGGGGGAAAATGGAGATGGAGATTTTTTCTCTCGATTGTAACTGATTTTGATAGTTATTGGGAATAGTGATAGTGAAAAATTAATCTTAAAAAATGACAGTAATTTTTTGGTTTAATTCTAAAGGTTTCGTAACGGTGAGAAATTTTGTTGTAAGAATGTAAACAAGGGTGCAGTTGCTTTTGTTGGTGACAGGTGGGTTTGATGATTATTGGGAGGGTTGGCGCTAAGAGATTGAAAATTGATTGAAAATAGACAGTGATTTTTTTTTAAATTGACGATATTATAGTGGCGGCAAATTTTGATAACAGGGGTGCAGCAGTTTTTGTTTGTGAAGGTTGAGTTGGATGGTTGTTGGAAGAGTTTGGTGCTAACATATTGAGAATAAGGTGCTGACAGTGATTTATTCATCAATTTTAAATGGTGATAAATTCTGTTCCTAGAGACAAAATAGGAGTGAAGCTTTTTTCATGGTTATTCGAGGCGTAAAGGGTTGGTACTGACAGATTTAAACTCGGAGAGTGACTTCTCCTTTAATTCAATATGTTTTCTAAGAGTATCAAAGTATCAATCCTGTTAGCTTCTGTTTTAATAACAAATAATACGTCTCTAACGTTGAGATATTTCAAAGTTTTAAGAATTTATCTGCTGCTGAGATAGTTTACGCTTTAATATTTAAATGGCATTTTCGTTTTAACGAATATTGCAATTTAAAAGATTGTCTCAAATTATTCGAATATTTTTCCACAATTTTCAAACACTGATTTATGTCCTTAGTTTGCGGCGCATAGGTGCTAAAATTGATGATAAATTATACACGTGTTTGGGGGTTGTGGGTAACCAAACTGTGATTAAGCAGTCAGATTGGTTTTAGTGGTTTGATTAGTTAACCGTTCTAACGGATTCAGCCAGCAAATTCAGAATTGTCAGTTAATCGAAACCTGGTTTACGTTTGAGTAATATATTTTCTACACGGCATCGAATTAATTGTAAATTTCACGTCAAGTATATTAGAATTAACGCTCTGTGTAATAAATCTGCCAAACGTTCGGCTATAGTAAACCCTCCGACGAGCGTTGCATTGCAATATCGACTTAATCTACTTTTGAAAATTTCATATTTAATCGTTTAAGAAGTTTTCGTAACTGATTCAACTCGAGTGGTGATAAATTTTTAGCATCCTCTAAAAAATTTTTAATAATACCGTTATAAATATTTCAGTCCTGCCAATACGAGAATTAAAAAATGAATGACCCGATATCCAAATTTAGGACGCAGTGTGGCGCTTTAAAGCGGAAGTTATTTTCGCTCATAGTAATAGCTGATGTAGCGTTTTGAGCGTCGCTCTACAGTGTTCTGTAATTATTAATCACAGGAATTGGAAAAAATATGAGAAAATTATTTTGGGTAATAGTTGGTCCACAAATGGAGACTTTATTGCTCTCGAAAAACGGAGGTATATTTACTACTACGTACACTATGTCAGAATCGTAATCATCTACCATAATCAACCCCCATCGTTCATTATATTATTGAAAAATTAAAAATATGTTGATCATTAGAAAATGAGATAAAACAGAATCAAGAATTGGGAAAATACTGGAACTATATTTCCCTTGATTTAAGTTAAATTAGTATCGCAGCAATCGATTCTCATCAACCCCTATCATCCCCACATTATTAAAAAATTGATAGGATATTGCTCATTGAAAATTAATAAACTGTTGCTCATTGAAAGACGATTTGAAAAATAGAAACAGGAATAGGAAGCTCCTGTGGATCCTAAATTTACACTCCATCAGTATCGGAACAATTCACCTCTGTCCACTTTCATCAACCCCCTGACATCCCCTACCTCGTTTAAAAATTGAATAGCTGTTACTTATTGAAAGGCGGTAGGAAAAAATAGAAACAGGAATAGGAAACTCCTGGAAATCCTAAATTTACATTCCATCAGCCTTCCATCTACCTTCACAACCCCTATCATCCCCCCCCCCCCCCGCGACCCCCCCAACCCCCCCCCCCCCCCCCCCCCCCAGGAGACTCCACAATCCACCAATCACCTCGCATCTCCCATACGCATTAGTAAGTCACTCGTCAGGAGGCTAACCGATCGCGTTCAAATGATTACAGCAGCGTCGTGACGCCCAGGTCGACAACAGTGACAACCCAAACGACCACCACGGAGATGACGGACCCGCCTCCACAGCCTCAGCCTCCGATCTACCCGGTGCCGACCCCTCCGAAGAACAACAACAACAAGAGGATAACGAGCGAAGCGGCGGAGAACGCTGCGCTGATAATCGGCATAATCGCCGCGGCGCTGATCGCGATCGTGCTGATCATCCTGATCATCCTGAAGTTCAAGAACCGTCCGGAGACCAGCTACAAGGTCGACGAGACGAAGAACTTCTGCCAGGACCCCAACGCCGCGCTGTTAGGCGCCACCGGGTCCGGCCAGCCGTTCAACGGTGCCCTGAAAAATGGCGCCAATGGCAGCAAAGCCAACAAGAAACGCGAACCGATAGACATCAAAGAGTGGTACGTGTAGAGGCGACCGTTCCCCTCAAGATCGAGACTGCACGCGTACTTCGGTCTCGTGCCAGGTGTCCACGTGTGCGTTCGAACAGAACGAGTGAGCCTCCTCTAGATTCTTCGTTGGTGCTACGTTGGTTAACAAGAGAAACTTCGGTCGGAGCCTCTTCGGTTGAAATTTGAAAGGTGTTCCTTTGCGGGTGACCAACCGGTGAGCAGTGATCACGGATCGTGAACTCGTTCGGGGATCGGCCTCGATGGGGTCCCCTTCCGCTCTAGAGTCTAGAGTCTAGATCACGGGGGTTCGATCTCTAGCAGACAACTCGGCCGATCTTTAGCAGACGATTGAACACGACAACCATATCCGAGTGTCCATATCCCTGTGTATACTAGACGCAGCCGATCCGACATCAAGACTGATACCGCGCTGATGACGGAAGAACGTAGAGCTATAAGGTGTCGAAGCTACCGATTGGTTAACCGTTCAAGTCCTCCGCGGTACGTTCAAGGTTTAGGGAAGAAGGAACCGGGCTGAGCGCCGGCGGAAATAGCGCATTTCGTTATTCATTTGTTAGGGCGACTGCTCTGGAACTTATTCCCAGCATCCTCGAGAACCTAGACGGGAAGAGATACAGTGAATTCTCGATATATGTCAACAACACGGGTCTTGCCAGGGTCGTTTATCATTCAGGAGACATACCGGAGCCGTGTTATGTTTACACACCTCGGCGTCCAAGGCCTCTGGAGCTTCGCGGCCCCTCACAGGGTATACCTCACGGTAGTGGGGATAATTCCGCGACGTTTATCATGTAGGACTTGGCGACATATATAGAGAAATCACTGTAGTCGCCGTTTTTTCGGAGCCTTGGAATGCGGCACGCGATCCGCGATCGTCGTCAAATCAAACTTCTTCCTTGTTGCTATATTGTTAGTTGTGTATTATATTTATTGTATATGAAAGATTTATTATGTACCATAGAACGTTCGCGTGCATGATCTTTCCTTTAGACCACGCCGACGCGCCGGTAGACTCGGAACGGAGAGCCGCCTGTGCGCTGTCGCGCGGTGACGAAAAGTGACGAAATTCTGGCTGAAAATCGAAAACGACGTGCAATTTTTTGGATTTATTTAGTATGGATGGTTCTTGAGAAGTCTATGCATATTTTGACAATATTAAATGTTTACTGTGTCAGCAGTTTTTTCTATTGTAATTGTTTTGAGACTGTTGGAATTTGTGAAATGAACTTTTGTGAAGAAAATTAAACCGAGTTTTTAACAATCATTTTAATGTATTTATATTGATCTTTGAATAGTGCTTCAATAGTGTATTGGCATTGATTTCACGGAGGGTGAAAGCCACTACAGCTTCTTCGGGTTCTACAGTAATGGCTCTACTGAAAATAGAATGTGATAATATATTTTGTGTCTGTTCGTGTAAATAGTAACTTTCTTAACATGCCTCCAGTCTAATTCTTTTTTACATTGAAGAGGAGAGCTTTCTCTAAACTCCCCGCTAATTGTCTTTCGCGAATCTCTGCGACTTCGAAAGTTATTGTCGAATTTAAGAAGTATAGTCGTATTTTCTTTAAACTTGGAACATCTAATCTTCAAGAAGAAATTTATAAAATGAAAGCTTTTTAACAATTGTAAATATTGCAAATTGTATTTCTCTGTTCAAAGAAATATTGTCGAGCCAAATTTTTTGGATTTAAGTAAGAAGAGATGACCTTATTTCGACAGATAATTTCGGATACAAAAGTTCGTACACATAGCGTTTAATATTAACCCTTATCACTCCAACTGTTCAGTGTGATTGTTAACCGACAATTCCACCATACCGTTAAGTGCTTGACAAATATGGTGCCTGATAGGAGGGATAAGGGTGAACTAACTAATAAATATTCGACTCTATCACTTTTCAGAGTTATTTTATTAAATCTTGACAATTTAACCAAAAAATTAATATATTAACGCCCCTAATTTATAATTCATGTAAGCTTAACGAAGAACTGTCGTACAAATCCAAAGCAGAATTGTTCCTGGGATTATAATAGACATGTTGCTGATACTATGCGCTATTGATGTCAAAATATATTTTACTCGAATGTGTAAAATGTCTTAAAAACCCTGGACAATTTTTGCACATCGACGGGCAAATTTTGGCCAGCATTTCGCGTATTATTCGCCACGGTGCAACAGCCTGAGTGGATTTCGCACGTCTTGCCGTATTCCAAGGATCGTACTCGCTTCCGGTCGAGGCGTTTATCGTAGTCCAGTATACATAGTATACTCGTATACTGGTACATACAAGGTCGACAACGGTGAGAGAGTGTTGGGATTAACGAGGAGCGCAAGAACGAAAGTATCGATACGAACGATCCTATCTAGCGATTAATGAACTTATTGTTGTATAGAGAAAGAGAGAGAGAAGAAACGCAGAAAGAAGAAGAGGAAGGGAAAAGTATACACGTAATGTACGCGTATGTGCGTACGCGCGAGCATACGGCGAGGAACGTGTACGCAGATACGTCGTACACTAGATATGACAATTTATCGATTATGTTATACGTGTAAATTGTTTATTAAAAATTATATAGATTTTATTAACGGAAAAGCGTGCGAGCGCGTTTCAGTGTACGTGTGTGTTGCGTGCCTGTGTGTGTACGTGTATATGGGCCCGCGGTTCTTCGTCGTAACGGAGAAGAACCGATGATGACGGTGTGTAATTAACACGCGAGTTGATTTCGCGACAGCATCGCGAGGCCATGAGTAAGTTTTCAAGTGACTCGGAGGACACTGTCGAGTGGTCGACAACACGGCCATGTGCATAGACGTTTCTACGAAAGCGCAGAGTATAGACAACAGTATTTGCCAACAAAAAAAGAAAATGGACAAACGAATCGAGGAACGTTTGACCGGTGCTTAACCCTTTGACGTCCATTCTGATTTTTTTCTACCGAGGATCTCGCGCGTTTCGATCTCGCGTTCGTACTTTCCCCTCGACCATTTTTTGACAGCACTTTTCCATCCATTTTTTCGACGCGATATTCGCTACCTATTGTGACATTTTAATAAAGTCCTTTTTGTTCGCGGCTCCAACAAACGAAAAACGAGTAATCGAGACTCGGATGTGGTCGCTGCAAAAGTCAGACCACCAAAAGGTTAATTAGTTTTAGTTCAGCTCCTCCGTCGAGTCGGTAACTCACTGGAAGGCTTCCTTCCAGTATTCGATGAAAATTTCATCTGCTTGGACCGAGCTTCCTCGATCTCAAGGCGATCGATACGCGTCGATTTTTCAGAGGATCCTGTTTTCCGAGGCTAGTGCTGGCTTTCTGTGTACCTGTGCTAGAACACGTTCCGTTCGAAGTTGAGTCTGCCTTAAAATAGATGTAGATAGCAAATAATTTTGAAAGAAATTCTAAATTGCAGAACACTAAGGCAACGACGAAAATTTTAAGTCAGTTTTCAAATCAACAAAGATCATAGAGATTTTTATATCTTGATATAGATAGCAAATAACTTTGGAAAAATTTCCAAATTGCAGAGCACTAAGGCAACGACGTAAATTTTGACGATTAAATGTAAAAGCTAAGAGCGTGGAAAATTAATCTAATATATCATGTTAATTTTTCTATAATAATTCCAATGGCCCAGGTAACCGCATAAAATGCTAACATTAGTCGAGACCGCGATTATTGATTGTTTCTAATCCCCCGGAACCGTTGTCGTCATTGTAATGATCATTGCGCGATTCCTCGAATTACTTGAGTTCCTACGGAACATTTGTGAAAGGGGCCGACTCGCCAAAGAGCTACTTTTCACGAGCGAAATGTTTTCGAGCTCTCGACGCGTATTCCTAGAACGATTAACTCGTCGTTGGAGCCGGCGAAATTCTGTGCGCTCGCGAATGAACGAAAGAGAGGAACACAGAGAGAAAGAGAAAGAGAGAGAGAGAAAATGTGGAAATGATAGTCGGGGAAACCATTACCTCGAAAGACAAGAAGAAAAACATCCGATTGTAGAAAGCTTTTTAATACTTAGCAAAATGCTCGCCGCATGGAGAACCTGCAGTCGGTGCGCCATTTTCTTTGAAACCGGCGTTTCTCGAACCTGGAAACTTGAAACGGTTGTGGATATTTCGTACGGAGATAAAACGGAAGCCATGCTAAAATCAACCATTCTGAATCTATGTCACGAATACTTTTCATAAAATGGAAACCTTAGATTTTATTAGAACGATTTGCGTAAAAGCGAAAAAATGCTCGCTGAATTTGTAAGACTCGATCGGTTGTTTAAGATTAATATCTGTTACTCACTCTCGAAGTAAGCAATGTTTAAAATATTATGCACCGACGATATAAACTCTTATTGAAACACAGAAATTAAATAATTATAAATATAGAATTCTAGAATGCTACAAAGCACAAAGCTTGTAATAAATAAACGTGAATTCAAAATACAAAAAGAATTTACGCAAGTTCTATCAATCTAAGCATATACGTTTAAGAAAAGAATTAAAAGTTTTATATTATTTTTATTAATTAATAGTAACGTACGTGAAACATGTAAGTGGAGGTTTGAATTATATTGTATACAAAGTTCTTCGACGAGGAACAAAATTTCCGAAGCGAATTCAATTTGTAGTATATCATAGGAGAAGTATTTTAACGAATTCTGATCTCTTTAACAAAATTAATAATTCCACGTTGACGTTTCGTTAATATAAGAATTTCAAAATACACACTGCCGATCGGATATTTAAAGCACTTCGCAAACTGCACAAAACTTACTTTTTAAAGAAAACTCTAACGTTCATGGCAAGTTACACTTGACAGATTTCTCTCTAATATAATAATATTTTTAAACGAAATAGAAAAAATAGGGCGGACATTTCTTTAAGGAAACTAAGAGCAACTTTTGTGCGACAGTGTTCGTTCAGAAATCAATTAAATTAAAGGTTGTATCTTAAATGACTTCAATCGATATCTTTAATCTATGTGGAAAAGTACCCGGAGTTTCTTTGTTGCACAAAAATTAACAATATTATTGCTATTTATACTGCGTTTACTTGAAAGAATGTTTAAAGGACAAGTGGGCTTGGTTTCATAGCTCTCGCTCCCAACGGAGCCACACGAAGTGCCCCACAGGACGATTCATGCTCTTGCCTGCTATGAAAAAGCAATTTTAAGAGAAATTCCAGGAGCTTCGCAAGTCGAGTATCTATAATTGATGAAGAAAATTGGTTATTGTTTCTGGCTTTCTTAATAAATTCCACGACATTCGAAAGGTTCGAGAAACACCGGTTCAAGGCATTCCACGGCAAGCGAGTTCTTCGTTCTCGAGGCAACTTTGAAACTTCCTCTACGATTCCCATCCGATTTACTTCTCCCTTATTAATTCCGGAAAGTCTAGCTCCCGCCGACGAGTGTGCTCGTTAGGCTCGTTATCGTTGCAATTCACGTTCCAACGTCGAACCGTGCTCCCTTCTCCGTAGGTGTCTTGTTACGACGATCGATCCCCCCCCCCCCTTTTCTTCAATTAGCATTTAAAACGTCAACCAGCCCCTTCCGCGAGCAATATAATTGGCTGCAACCGAACGCGCGCGGACCCTTTAACCCTTTGGAGCAATGGCAAAGCTGCTGTTTCCCTCTTTTTTTCGATTTTTAACGAGACTATTTTCATCATTATTCGTGACCGACTCTGAGCTTCTGGATGAAATCGATTTTTCGATCATTAGCTCAACAGTCACGATTGTAATCTTCGGAAACAGTTGCATAAAGGACCCTTTTGCATTTTGTACCGAGTGAGAGACGGGGGAGAAAATACAAGCTTTAAGCTTCAAAACGAGTCCAAGTTTTATGCCGTACGATTATTTGTTACGAAATTACAACAGTGAGAATATTCGCCAATTTCACTGGCGAATCAGAAAATCAGACAATTTATTTTCCGGAGCCAGTGCGCATTTGATCTATCCGTTAGATATTACAAATAAATTGAACATGAACTTTTGGTTGGTGGCAGTACCGATAAAATTACAGAAGCCCACTGTTTCTATGTCCCATAGGGACCGCACAATGCGGATGGCAGAATTTGCAAAACTGTGCCCCAGGGCGGGTGGCAGAATTGGCCGCTTCATAAATATCACATATCGACCTTACCAAAAGAATTTTCAGAAGGC